>VDFB02341340.1:0-168047 GCA_007258455.2 Sequoia sempervirens
TAAAGTGCTTTTTTTTTTTAAAATCTTTTATTTTTCTTGAAGTTTGTGCATGGGGCCGAACCCTAAAGGCCTATGGGACCCATCTCAAAGCCTCTAAATGAAATAAAACTCTCAAATTGCTTTCTTTTTTACTCATATATGCATTTGATGTTTTGGAGCAGCTAGGTGAAGAAGAGGAAAACCAGTGAGAAGAGTGAGTGAAAGAGTGAGTTTGAGGTGCTGCAAGTGCAAGAGGGGTGAGAAGGAGAAAGAAGAAGAAGAGGAGGAGCATTCTACACCAATTTTGAAGGATTTTTCAAGCACAAGGTAGGATTTTATGACTGTTTATCTTAGTTTTTTCAATTTTTTTTTGTTTTGTTTTCCAAGTTTTTAGATTCATTTTGAAAATGTAGTTTGATGTTTTTAATGGGCATTGAAATGAAAATCAAAACATGAATATGCATTTGCAGCCACATGTCTATGAAATTATGATTAAAAATTTAATCATAATTTCATATACATGGCTGCAAATGCATATTCATATTCTTCATTTTCATTTCAAGGCTCATTTTTTTTTCTTTCATCTTTCCATCAAGATTCATCATGAAATTTTAAAATTTTATTTTCAAATTTGTTAAACAGAAACTAGGCTGAAACTAGGCACTTATAGAATTTATTTGTTTATTGCAGTGTCACAATGAGCTCTCATGACAATGATGACATCAACATGAGTGAGGATGAAGCTCATTCACATAGTGATGTTGATCCTGAATATGAACCTGGGGTTGAGGGGGATGACCATGGGGATGAGCATGAAGTCCAAACTAGTTCCATGGCAAGTGAAGCAAGTAATGTAAATTGCCCTTTTGCAATATTGGCAAAGTATGCTAGGGGTCCTTTTGATCCCACTTCCCCTCAAACAATTTGCAACAAAAGATCTAAGCAGGCAACCGCAAGCGGCAACAGTTGGTGGCACAAGGAGGTGGAAGTGCAACTTTTGTGGTGGTGGGTGGTATGGCAGCATCACTAGAGTTAATGCACACCTCCTTTTCATTAAAGGAAAAGGTGTGGGGATATGTCGTTTTTTATTAAAACCGGAAAACCTGAAATTCAAAATTGAAATAAATAAGTTATGGGGTGTTCATGATGATACTCCAGTTGCACCTGTGCCTACTACTTTGTCTCATAGGACACAGCTTCAGCATAGCCAACAACAGAGATCTAGCCATACTTTGCAGACGAGAGTAGGAGGGACACCAGGTTCTTCTTCTAGTGCCTATGCAGGAGAGGGGAGGGGGAAACGGAAAGTGCAAAGTCAAACTCAAAGTAACCCCATTGCAGATTTGTTTAATGTGCAGCTCAAGGATGAGATAGATGATGCCATTGGCAAGTTCTTCTTTGCCAATGGCATCCCGTTTCATGTTGCCCGATCTCCTTATTTTAAGGATATGATATCGATGGTGGCAAAGGGAGGACCATCATATGTGCCACCAGGTGAGACGAAATTGAGGACAGCGATCTTGGATAAGAACTATTCCAAGATCAATTTGTTGATGGAGAAGATGAAGGAGTGTTGGATTGAGACAGGATGTAGCATAGTCATGGATGGGTGGACGAACATTAGCCATCGTCCACTCATTAACATCATGGTTACATGTACTGAGGGCCCATATTTTCTTAAGGCAGTTGATTGTTCAGGGCATCGCAAAGATGCTGATTTTCAGTTTGAGGTTCTCAGAGGTGCTATTGAGGAGGTTGGGCCACAAAATGTGGTCCAAGTTGTGACAGATGCTGCGCATGTGTGCAAAGCTGCAGGGAGACTTATTGAGGCTACTTATAGGCATATCTGGTGGACCCCATGTTGTGTGCATGCCATGAACAATGCACTCAAGGACATGGGAAAGATTGAATGGATTAGAGCAGTGGTTCATGATGCGAGAGATGTGCAGATGTTTATCTGCAACCACCACACATCACATGCACTTTTCAGGACCTTCGCTAAGAAGGAGTTCCTGAAACCTACTGATACGAGATATGGTTCTTATTTCATTCTCTTAGACAGAATGATTGAGTTGCAAGAGGCACTGCAACTCATGGTCATGACAGCAGATTGGAGTAGGTGGGCCGAGTCTAGGACAGAGCATGGGAGGAAGGTGAAGGATACAGTGAAGAGCGATGTGTTTTGGGCTGATGCAAAATATATTGTTGCCATCATTAAACCAGTTTTCCAGGTTATCAGGTATGGGGATGCGGATGCACCTAGCCTTGGAGAGGTGTATGAGTGCATTGATTCTATGCTTGATCAGATGAGGGCTGTTGTGCGAGAGAGGGACCCTACATTAGCATTCTACCACGAGCACATTCAGCCAATCATTCACAGGAGATGGGAGAAGCTCAACACTCCCTTGCACATGGCAGCCTATGCACTTAATCCTAAGTGGTACTTGACTAGGCCTGGTAGAGTAACACCGATACAGGATGCAGAGGTGAAGGCAGGGTTCTTTAGGTGCATTGAGAGGATGTATGATGATGTAGATGCCAGTGTGATTCGCACTGAGTGGACCAAATTTGCCACTCTTAGAGGTTATTCAGATGCAGCCAAGATGGATATGCGAACTATGGCGCAGGAGGACCCAATTTTGTGGTGGACTTGCCATGGATCAGGATCTTTGACTACCACTCTAGCCATTCGATTGTTATCTCAGGTTTCTAGTTCTTCAGCTGCTGAGAGGAACTGGTCTACATATAGCTTCATCCACTCTCTTAAGAGGAACAGACTTACCTCTAGGAGAGCAGAGAAGCTTGTGGCTGTACATAGTGCTTTGCGTCTCATTGACCGCAAATCACTTTTGTACAAAGAGAGTCCAGCAGCACGGTGGGATGTAGACCCAGAGGAGCCAGCACAGATTGATGAGGATGCTGCAGTTTCGGCTTCAGATGCAGGGCTGGTTGGTATTAGTTTGGCAGTGCTTGATCGCGAGGATTCTAGTAGTTCGAGTGATGAGGAGTTTGGGGATGATTAGAGGCCTCCCTTAACTACATTTTTGCATTTTGTACTTATTTTGATTATGATATCAAACTATCAATGTACTCATGCTACTTATTTTTATCATTATGATATGATATTATGATGTGACATGTCATATTTTCGATATTCATATAATAGAAATCTCAAATTCGACAATTTCATTTGTCAAATTTTAATATTTTATTTGATTAGTGATTACTAATAGTTTTCAAGTATTCAAAATGTTAGTATTTGCAATTTTACTAATTTGCCAAAGTTTAATTTGAATTGTTATTCTAAAACATCTTCTTATAACTAGTTATTCAAGTACCCTATGTATATCAGCGCCGCCCCCCCGCCGCCGTCCCCCCGCCGTCCCCCCGCCGTCCCCAAACTTAGACCCCTTGTCCCCCCGTCTCCGAGACCCGTCCCCCACATGGAGACGCGTCCCCTTCAGGAGACTCCGTGGAACATTGAGTATAAGACAGTTTGCATTGGAATCAAGCCATTATGTGATATTGAGTTATTGAAATTGATCAAGTTTGGTCTAAGCATAGAAACTAGGGTTCGGTCTCGAATGCATTGGGGAACAAGCCATCTCCATTGGCGCAGAGGGTGTGAGATATCACCTAATTTATTGCCAGATAAGAGATTTCTTCATCCAGAAGAAATTACAGAGCTTCAGAGTTATTTAATCTTCAGGGTTTCAGATAGTCTTTTCATCCGGAAAGCATACATTCCTCAAGGCACCTATTTTCATTGATATTTTGGAGGGTTTAGGAGGGTCGTACATTTTTATTAATTGCTGTTGTACACAGCCGTACCTGCTGACAGGCCATACCATTAAAAGGCCGTACTTTTCACAGTCTGAAAATCGCCTTTCTTTTTGATCATTCATCTTCACAGTTGAAGGCACCTATGCATCTGGAGTCTTTTGGCAACTTCTAATGGAGGGAGAATATACACTCAGATAGCCGTACAGATCTCATTCTTCTCTAGGGTGGCTGAAATCAGGTTTTTCTGAATATTGCAAATCTATTGTATTTTCCTTATGCATGTTAAAGATCGAGTATTGTAATGTTTGGAAAGCTCAATAAACGTACTGAATACCTAATTCATTAAGCTATTTGCTTCAGTTAGCAACTGTAGTATTTTATTTGAATTTATTATTCAATTCATTGCAAAAATCGCAATTTTCTTTCATTGCACAAAAACCCAAAAAAAATTCAAAAACGCAAAACAAACAAAAAAACATCAGATTCAGCAACAGGGGAAACTAGGGTTTCTACAAGATGTAAGGGATTTTTGCTATGCTAAATAGAGCATTATCTTTTATCAAACGGAAAGACAAGTTGCAGATTCGAACTTCATCAAGGGCATTCAAATTAACATATTTTATCAGCTTGTAGTTAATCTGTGATATTTAGTGTTTTTAATGTATAACAGTGATGTTCAGCGTTATATTACAGATAATCTGCTGAAAGGAAAAGAATATAATGAAGAAAGCATTATAGCTGATCCATTCTAGAGCTCGCTGCCTGCCACTAGATTGTAGAAGCCACAGGGTGGATCTCATGCTAAGAAAGTAAAGGTTTCCAAAAAATCTAAGAAAACCAAGGAGAGTGAAACAGCATTTCAACAATTGGGATTGGTAATCTGGGCAGAGTGATGTCAATGCAATACAAATTCATGCACATAATGAGACCTTTGAGGTAAAGAAGAGCACAAAATTCCCAAAAAATTAAGGATAGTGCTAAGGAGGCATTTAAGTTGTTTCCAGTCTATAAGGAGAAAGGACGGATGGTGATTATCAAGTTATATATAGAGCAAGAAAGATTTTGATATTTGAGCTTATGAGTTAAAGAAATTCCATAATCATTTAAAGTCAGTAATACCCAGAACATTCATGTCAATGGTTATTCTCAAAAGAGTGGAGACATATACGCAAGGATAATAAAAGCCATGGAAGTCGTGTCTTGCCAAGAAGGAAGCTCTATTCGAGCTCATACGATAGGAGAGGATGCTCATATGAGTTTTTGAACCTCACAGCAGAGGAAATTAACTTTTCAGTCACAGGAAAAGCCATTCACAAGATTTTAGAAGCTTACCTGAGTATAAAAGGCATGAAGAGCATTCCTTGTTGCAGTGCCATAAAAATCAACAGACACAGAATACCCAGATTTAAAGAAAAAAAACATGACTGTGTTTCTACAAAAATTGAAGTTTTTCATCTGTTGTGAGATCAAATACAATGTTTTTGCAGAGATCTGAAAGAAATAATCATGGCGCAGTTTGCAAAGTGAAGATTTTCCAGTCCAAAGAAGAAAAGACCAGATTTGATTTTACATCAAGTGTGTTTCTTTATTTCTAGAAAAAAATGCTTCAAATAATCATGGCGCAGCTGGAAAATGAAGTTGTTGCAGATTCAAAGAGAGAAGAATACCCAGAAAAGGAAAACATGGCTAAAAAATGCAAGTTTACAGCCAGATTCGCATGAAAAGAAGAAAAAATGAACTTATATCAAAGTACCTGATTAAAAGCTTCATTTTTTCGAATTTGAGAAGGTCCCTTCAGTAAGTTCACAGTTTAGATGCTCATGGTTGCCAGAAAAACGTGATTTCATGCCCAGATTCGAAGCAAAGCTCATAGAAACGAAAATGCATCACTTAGAACAGAAAATTGCGCTCAAATGCTCAACATTTTTTGATAAAAGATGTCTCATGTTCCAGATTCGGCCCCAAAAAGCAGATTCGAATTTCTTCATGGCAGAAAATACCAGAAACAAGGCAAGTTCATGGCTAGGGTTTGAGTCGTGGCGGCCGTTTTTTCTCAAGCTTCTCTAAGTCGAATGCAAAGGAGTGACAATGATTTTAGGGTTCAAATGTGTGCTTTGACTATTCGCCCTAATCCCACCTTGCATTTTTTATGATGATTTTTAATAATCATTATGTTTTTAATTGTCAAATGGTCACATTTTTGAAGTTAATGTGCCTAGCAGGGTGGTTGACATCATTTGTTGATATATTATGCCAAGTATTGTCAAATAGTGAAAACTGCGAAATGCATTATTGAATTTGAAGATCATAATCTGAGATATATAAATTAGCTTTATTATTCATTATTCCTATTCGCATAAATAATGTAATAAATTAATTGAATGACAAGATAATCATTTAATTAATTTATTATCTAGAATGCAAATTAGAATACTATATAAAGCTAAACATATTTTACTCCAGTTTTACATCAGTCCCAACTGAGAATTTAATGAAAAGGGTGGACTTTAGAGTTGCATGGGCGGATTGGTAAAAACAAGGCAGTTTTACATGCTTTAAGCCACTTTTTCAGGGAGTTGCAGTTCAGTTGGAATAGTGCATGTATCAGTTATGACTTGGCAGTGAGTTTGAGCTTGATTGGACTTATTTTTGCATGGTTTTGGGCCTCCTTTTTAGAGATATTTTCTTCTGCTCGGATTTGGCTTTGGAATCATCACCCTTTCTTGGAGTTGGACTTTCAGTTATTTTTGCATGCCTTTTGGAAAGGTTTTTGTATATATTGAAAAACTTAATTGTTTTTCATTTCTAGTTCTTGTTTTCTACCTTTGCCTTCAGCAAAGAAGACTATCTTGTAACTCAGCATTTATTTACAGATTAATACAGCAGTGTTTTTACAAGTTCAGATCGTGTTATTGCAGAGAATTCCTTCAAGTTTCAATATTTTAGAATTTGCCTTCAAGTTTCAAGCATCTGTGTCATGTGGGATTGATCGAAGCAATTATTGTGTTGCAGTTTTTTGAAACCTTTAAATATTTCTGTCTCCTTAGTGAATTCTGTATGCATCCAAGTTTAAATCCACTGGTTAAACATTGTGTTAACCAATAATCAAATAGTCTAATTGTGGAAATCATATTTCCCTTCTATGATTGTTTCTTTAATAACCTTTGTTTAAAATATTTAAGTGTTTAAACTTCCAGATCTAGTTGTGCGAATGAAAATAGTGAGTAATTGTTCTGTGAGTTAAGTCTACAAGTTGGATTCTTCGGTGCATCACCATAAATTAAAAGTTTTATAGTTTAGAATTCATACTTAGTCTTTCTACCTTTTTCCCAGCCAAGTCAATTAGATTTTAGGGGTTTTTTATCAGGGAACCAGCCCTCTCTAGAGATTGATTCTCAATTTTAGGCAACCCACAGGCTTGAGAATCATTCCATGTTTCAACAGATTGCTGAATTTAACTATTCAAGCGTTCGGGTGCAATCTGAATTGACAATAGTGCTCAAAGAAAGAAATCAAGAATAACAAGTCATTGAAATATTATGGTCCAAATTAGATTTTGTAGAAAATTGGTAGTGTAGCATACAAGCTTGAGCTACCTCCCACAACAAAGATACATCTAGTTTTTCATGTCTTATTTTTAAAGAAGGTGATTGGTCAACAGATTCCTAAATAGCATTACCAAAGCTAGGTGAAGAGGGAAGAATCATTGTGGAAATTTAGGTCTCCATATATGCACAAAGAAGTTGAGGAGTATGACTATCATTGAGTATCTCATTTAATGAAATAATTTTCCTATCAAAAATGCTACATTGGAAGTTGAAGATTTTGTGCGAAATCAACCACAATTCATCATCATCAAGGATGCCGCCTATGTGAAAGGGGGGAATTCTATTCCTTTAATCCTATAGTGTGCATAGGGGTATGACTAGTCATCTTGTGGCTACCATAACTTTTGATTAAGTTATTTGATCATTAATATAGTCTTATATAGGTAGTTAAGTTGGCGTCGTTGGTATCCATGGCTTAAGTATGGTATATATAGGAGGTAATGGTTAGTTTATTAACATCATATTGAAAATTGTTTTCTTCTTAGAGAATTTGGAGGTTTCCCCCCTCAAAGTGTCATACTACTCTACTGTATTATTAAATATTTGCAGAATATTTCCTATTTTATTCTCCTCTTGTGCAAGTTATTTAGTTAAAGACTCAATATGAAAATTTTCTTATGGGTACATGTCCTAGTTCTTCAAGTGACTATAATTGTTTAGGACTGTTGTGTTTTGTCCCAGTCCTAGTATTTTGTATTCCTATCCCTGTTTTGAGTGTGATTTAATAAGGGGAGATTTTTAGGAATACACATTACATCATAACATTATGATGTGATAAGTTAAAATTAATAAGGTTTTTGTAAGCGATAGGTTTAAATAAATATTGTTTAGAACTAGATCTGTCACTGATACAAGGATTGTAGCTGAGAAGAAGAAAGGATATGAAGCTTAAATATAAAGTTTATTAAAATGTGCATCCTATAAAATAGGAGCACAACAACCCATCACAAATATACCTCTATGTTATAAATAATATTGTCCTATTACCTGCATTTGAATGCTAATATCTCAATAAAATCAAATTCATGAAAAATTCAGATTGGAAAGATGATCATTTACACAATCAAATGGAGTTAATCCTTAGATTGGCCAAGTTGGAGACCAATCAACCAATGTGCTTTAGGAAACTTATTGCTTACCTTGGTCAACTTGCCACTCAGTCCCAAAGAACATTCAAATGTTTGAAGATTTTCTCTCAAAAGTTCCCTCTCTTGCATCCATTTCCAAAGGCTTGATTAATCCATTCCCTAGTTCTTTCCTTTTCTTCTAAACATTCATTTTTTTGTTTCATAGAGCATAAGTGACCTGAAATTGGATCTGTTAAGTTAGCCAACCTAGTTAAATTAGCCACTTAAATGTTCTCATTGAAGTTAATCCATATGCTAAAGAACTTTGAAGGATCATTCATGCAAATTAAAAACTAAATAGTGTTCCAAAAGGTGACTGTCAAAGGGAAATAAATGAAGATGAACTGAAGGAGCTGATTTATCAAAGTGACTAGACCTGATAGAGAAGAGAGGCAGCAATGATGGGTTTGATTGGGATTGAACACATGTCACTAGTTAGGTTGCTACTAAACTCATCTCTGTCAAAATTGAATGTGTAGAATAGGTATGATCATTGCTGAACATCCCTTAGAATATGAGGGAGACATAGTTTCTGGGTTCTCGAAGCTTTAGTGCATGTCACAAGGTTCCTTTTCAGTTACAAGGATTCTTGGCTTCCTCTTCGACTCTTCTTGTTACTTATTCTTGTTAATACCCTAAAAGAGAAATCATTGTAAGTGTCCATTTTGTAGTGTTTTCATAGCAAGTTGATTTTGAAGGTTTATATTGCTTCCTCCTATGAATCTTAGGGAGTTGTGGCAAATATTTTGGGAAGTGGTAGAGCATTGGAGAGTTTGTATGTGTTGGAATATTGCTATTTGTGCAAGAAAATTCCTTGAAGGCCTATTTCAAAGCAATAAACTATTGTAACAGTTCATGAAGGAGTGACTTGAGGAGGAACAAACTCTCACTCTTCTGGATTTTTCCCCTATTTTGGGTTTATCTAGGTCATATTGCTATTATCCTTTATTTTTGTTGTTGTTTTATGCTTTTTTCTTGTGGATACATGTTTCTTTCCATTGTTCCTTACTCCTATAAACTCTAGACTACATATAGAGACTGTCTTCCAATATTTCTGCACGTGCAACAGCAACTTATGCAATCAATTTACGTTGAAGAATTATAGAAACCGCTTTTATAAATTATGTATTGGAATTTCCACACTAAGTACCACTCAATAATTGGTAAATCTATTTTGCAGCAAGAAAGTTTTTATGCATTATATCTCCTGCTTTTGATTCTAAATTATTGAAGTTTCTAGACACTTGATTTTTGTAGCAGACTTTTGTTCCCATAAAAATTTCCTACAAAGGTGCCTTATGTTGTTGCATATTTCAAATGACAAGTATTTTCTTATGATTTTGGCAATGCTAGGATTTATTTTGCTATGAAAGACTTTTGTCAAAGAATTTATTTTGAGGTGTATGTTATTGATATGTTTATTCATTTATTCTTTAGCATGGTAATTGAATGTATACTGTCCTTTTTATGGAATTTTTCATATTTTATAAATAGAGATATGCATATGCATATTAGAATTCATCACCATGATATTTTTTGTTAAAATTTTATGCATAGATTAAGAATCCAATTCATCCAATTGTTGAAGATCCTCAAAAACCTATATATGTGATATATGTTTTTATCAAAATTGTAGGTTGAAGATGCTATTGGCATGGCAATGGCCCAACATCAACAATCAAATCATGTTCTTGTGGATGAATCCTTCCTAGGTAGATAATTGATCTTCTTTTTATTGTAAATTATGATTTCATTGGATATGAAAATCTGTCTAAAATAAATAAGGATCATGCTTGATAAAAATGACATTTTCTAGGCATGGATGCTTTTGCACATGACAGAAAACCATATAGGTCTTCTTGCCAATCTTCTACATATTCTTGATTGAGGAACCCTTTTCAACATGGGTGGACATGTCGTAAGCCTAATTAATTATTAAGATTCTCCTTTTAGGAAACCTCTCTATGCTAGTTGTCTCTTGTACAGTATATTTATATCCTATGTAATTCACATGTATGCTATTGTTCTATTCCTTCAATTAGTAAATATTCCCATGTTCCATGTTTAATATTCTTGGTTGGTAAATCACCTTTATTGGATACAACAAGTAAAGTTGTATTTAATTTCCTTCTAAAATAAATCAATGCCAATGTTCTGTAGGAATGCATCCCCAAGGTTTTCAAGGGGTTTGGGTGACAGGAAACATCTTGGAGATAGGAGGATGAGGACAAAATGTCTTCACCTCATCCACATTTTTTCAAAGCTAGGGATACCCCATCAATGTGGGGGACATATCTTGTGGTATTCCACACAAAGGGAACCACCCTAAGGAGACATCAAGTCATCCACAATATCTTAGTGACAGCCTGACATCCCTTGTGAGGCCCACTTAAAATCTACAAGAAATATCACATAGTAAGAAAAAATTCCCCGTGTCATTGTAGGAGAGGCCATAAGGCCTCCAAACATAAAATAATTGTTTTTTTCCAAGCCCACTACCATTTCTTGTTTTCATTTGCATTTTCATAATTTTGGTTTTTTAATCAAGAAGAGTATTCAAGAAATTAAAAACTGAAGGGAGGCGGAGAAAAATGAATAAGGGTGAAGGAGAAAGGAGGAAGGAAGAAGAAAAAGAGGAAAAGGAGGGAAAAATTATGTATCATAAAATGTTCTTGCTCTTTAATTTTTTGTTTGATTTTGTTTTTCTTTGAAATGTCAAATATGTGGCCATAGCTGCAAATGCCTTATTTTTTTGTTTCCAAAGCTTCAAAGATGCTGTTGCAAAATTAAATACCTCAACTTTTAGTTTTTCAAACCTCCAAACCTTACAAACTTATAAATTTTAACATGTTCAAACCTTGTCATTTTAACTTGTTCAAAATTGCAAAGCTGCTGTTTTTTATTGTTTTTGGCCTACAAAATTTACTGTTTTAAAAGATAATATGCATGAAAAAGCTTTTTATTTTATGTTGAATCTCTTTTTGAGGTCAAGATGTAATATGCACCCTATAAATTTTTTTGTTTATTTTGATGTTTGTTTTTTGATGTCTTTTGCATTTTCAGGGTTGCAATACAAATAGATAACAACAATAACATCCAATAGAAAAGTTTGCAATACAAGAGCTGTAAATCAACTATTTTAGAAGTAAACACAAACTGAAGTTCTTTTTCAGTTTATCCCAATTGGAATTTGTTCAATGCTGATGCGGTTTTAACGATTGAACTACGGGGATAGCGTTCCCCCAAAATGCTTGACCGTTTGGAAGCAGGGGCCCGTCCAGGAGGGGCCGGGGCGTGCCAAGCGTCCCATGATCCGCCACCGCCACCAAAGCGCCGCCGGAGACGGGGAGACGTCTCCACGTCTCCAAGTTTCCTTGGAGACGTCTAGGAGTTTCTCGGGAGACTGGGAAACGTCTAGGAGTTTCTTGGGAGACTGGGAGACTGGGAGTTTCTCGGGCACTGAGTGGACCAGATTTGCCACTCTTAGAGGCTATTCAGATGCAGCAAAGGTGGATATAGTTTCTATGGCACAGGAGGACCCACTTTTGTGGTGGAATTGTCATGGTTCGAAATCTTTGACCACCACTCTAGCTATTCGTCTGCTATCCCAGGTTTCCAGTTCTTCAGCTGCTGAGAGGAACTGGTCTACATATAGCTTCATCCACTCTCTTAAGAGGAACAGACTTACCTCTAAGAGAGCAGAGAAGCTTGTGGCTGTACACAGTGCTTTGCGTCTCATGGACCGCAAGACAATTGTGTACAAGGAGAGTCCAGCGGCACGATGGGATGTGGAGCCAGAGGAGCCTTCACAGATTGATGAGGATGATCCTACCACTTCAGATGCAGGGCTGGTTGGTGTGAGCTTGAGGGATCTTGACCATGTGGAGTCCAGCAGTTCCAGTGATGGGGAGTTTGGAGATGATTAGAGGCCTCCATTCACTACATTTTGAGTTTCGACATTTTGGCATTTTGTCTTTTCAGTTTTCATTTTGTAATGCTACTTATTGTAATGAACTAATGATGAATCATGTAATCAATTAATCATCTTTATAGACTTTGTCATATCATCAATGTTATTCATATTTGGGCCTTTGGTGATATAATAGAAATCTCCAATTTGACAATTCAAATATCTTCGTATTTAGATTTAGTATTTCAAATTTTGCCATGTTATAAATTTACTAATTTCCTATAGTTTCATTTGAAATGTAATTCTTATACTGCTATACTATTATACATCTTTTCAAAACTAGTTTTTCAAGTACTATAAGTATATGTATAACTATATCAACGCCACCCCCCCGCCACCCCCCCGCCGCCGTCCCCCCGCCGTCTCCCTGCCGTCCCCAAACTAAGGCCCTTTGTCCCCCCGTCTCCGAAACGCGTTTCCCCGTCCCCCCGTTTCCCCGTCCCCCAGGCCCGTGGAACACTGGTTTTTAACAACACATAATTCATTACAACTCACTTATTATGTGGCATTTATGACATACCCATTAACTGTTGTTGCAAAAATCTGGAAAACTGAACTTGGACCAGCAACCTTGAGATGCAATGAAAGCTTGTTAACTCCTTCAAAGTTCTGACGTTCACTCCTGAGTTTGCTTTTGAGTCTTCCTTACCCCTAGGTGCCCAAAACTCCTCCAAAAAGTAGCCCAAAACCTAGATGCTTGGGCTTCCAAACTCTCATGCCCCTTTAGGAAGGTATGACCTGCCTAGGAATGGTACGACCAGCTACAAGGAGGGGTTTTTAAATCTGAATGGTGTCTTTAATGTAATGTCAACTTCCTAATCAGTTCAATATGGTGGACAATTAGCCTATTCAGCAAATTCTCATAGGCTAATGAGTTAGGGTTAGGGAATCCTTGGAGTGAGTTGGATCTAGCAGGTTTTGAGTATTAAGCAATTATTTGAGCTTTGGAGGTTATGATGTGTGAAACGCCACATTTTGGGGTGGTTTTGGATGATTTCTTCTATACTTACTATTTTTTAGCAAGTTAGTTTCAGGCACCGACAAGTTCAGTTGCTAGCATTTCCATTTTTAACTATGTCGGTGGAGGCATTTAATGTCAATATCCAAATATTTAATATAGTCCAATATTTTAATTTAATGACTTTTCGAAAAGGTAAATTGGTCTCCAAGTTGGACGCCTAGGAGAAATAAGGGTGTTGCACATGAAAAAAAGGTTTTATTTTAATTTAAAAGGAATTTTTGGGGAAAAGTGAATTAATTTATTATTTAAATTAGAGTTTTTCCCCTCAAAAATCTATAAAAGTAGGCATTGGGGCTCATTGATGCATATGCTGAAGAATTGATAATGAATTGCTATTGAAATGGCTTTGGTTCTTTGAATCTTTGAGGAAAAAACCCCTCCAGGTTTTTCTAGTTTCGGAATTGCAAGATATTCCCTAGCTAGACCATCACCATTGGAGCTGATTGTGAAGTTTCTTGTTTGGTTTTCTTGTAATGGACATTTTTGACGTGTTCTAATATTGCAAATGCTTGTTGAAGATTTCCTTTCAATTGCTTATTGTTAAGTGTGTTCATTTTTGAGAGTTTTGGTAGTTGTCCGTACTATTTGCCCTTGCAGGCCATACCACTCAAGTGTCCAAGAGCAAATTGTGCCAAAGAGTTGGGTTTGAAGCCAATTTCATTCCATTCCTTGGTGCAGGATGTCTCTTTTGGAATCCTTTTGCAAGTGTTTCAGGGTTGACACAAATTCAAAGGGGGTCATATTCCATCTTATGATGGATCAAATAAATGTGCATTTTTGACCAATTTTAACTTGATTAAGTGTGATTTGAAGGTTCTTTACTACACGACAATGAGTTTAACATTTTTTACAGATTTCAATGCCTTCTTTATGAATTTCAGTTTACTTTTTTCCATGACAAAGTAGGGTTTATTTGCATAAAAAAAATGTAGGATTTCATGGAAAAGTAGTATTTGTCTACCAAAATTCGAAGTAGGGTTACTCAACAAAGACAACTTTTTTTTTCAGGAACTAAATTATAACTCTTTGAAATAATTGTTTTTCATAGATATTTATTTTATATTTATATAAAAAATTATATTTATATTGTATTAAAATATACTAAATTTAAAATATTTATTAATATCTATAAATTAAGATACATTATAATTTTTAATTAATATTAATTATATATTTTTAATTAAAGTTATTTTATTTTACTTTGGAACATTATTCAATGATTCTTAATTAATTAATTTTTATATTAATATAATGATAAATAGAAAAAAGAAAAATGTAAAAGCATTTTTATCAAAAAAAAGTTCCTTCATACCTAATTGCATTCCTAAGTTATAAAATTGTGAAAATGGCATGCATCATGAATTTTTTTGTGGTTTCAAAGGACTTAATTTGAGCTTGGTCGTAGGGGCTCTACCCCTCAACCCTGCTTTGTTTCATGAAAGGGAATTTTTAGGGGCCCTACCCCTCAACCCCGCTAGGGGCAACATCTCTACACCCCCACTTGGAGCACTAGCCCTCAAACTTGTTAGGGGAATTGCCTCAAAACCTTCATGAAGGGTGCTATCCCTCAACCCCATTGGGGTCTCCATTCCCAGACTCCCACTAGTTATTAGGATCATAGTAACAAGACTTGGACTCGGTGAGGGTGACTCGGCGAGGGTGACTCGATGCGGACTCGGCGAGAATGACTCGGCGACTCGGCGAGGGTGACTCGGTGCGGACTCGGTGAGGATGACTCGGCGACTCGGCGCAGACTCGGCAAAATGAAAAAAAGTTGAAAAAACCCTAGAAATTTAGATATTTTTAAGGATTTAAAACTTGTTTGAAGCACCCTTTATTGAATACAACACAAATAAAAGCAAATTTGATCACATGCACAAGTATACAATGATCACATAAGTATAAAGTACACAAATTGTAGTTGTGTTGCTGAAGGAAATAGCATACTTATATAAAATTAGTCAAATGCATACAAAACTCATGGAATATGAAATCCATGACATCAAATGTTCCATACAAATATGAAATATCAAAAGTAAAACAATACCTATAAGTCTATGACTCTATGCCCTATGGCATAGTGGAGCCAGCATCCTTCCTCCAAAGGCGTCTAAGGGTCCTGGATGATGTTGTAGCTGCAGCCATAGTCTTTGCCTATGCCTGACTCTCCATGCCACTCTCACCAATAGCAACTATGTCTCCTCGTGCTCTAGCCTCCTCCTCATCCATGGCTACAACCTTGGCCTCTCTCTGTGCCTATTCCACCCAATCAAGGTCCTCGTCACTAAAGACTGCATCTGTAGCCTCAGTGATCCACTCAGACTGTGGATCAACCTCCTCTAGACTGATTGGGGTTTTGTCGTGGTCAAAAAGCTTCATGTATCTGAGCCAAAGATTGTAATGAACATATACCAAGTCATTCATCCTCTCCACTGTCAATCTATTGCACTTCTTGGAGTGTATGTGCTCAAACATACTCCAATTCATCCACAACGGATAGGCTTGCATGGGTAACAATACTTCACGAATGGCAATGTACATTTGGATGGGGTGTATCATAACAAACATATACTTTACCATCTATAAAGGATGAGAGAGAAAAGAAACAAATCAATCATTTCAAGAGTTTCAGAGTTCAAGTTCAACATTTAATAATAAATTATAGGTATAAAAGATGAAAGTGCCCATAAATATATTTTTTTACCTGGTGGTAATGTTGGCCCTATTATCTTTACTTTTGTTTTAGGCATTTGAAGATCCTCATGTGAGTGGGGGCATCCCATCATCTGCACCATCTGTGTGGTAATAGTGGGCAACATCACACTCCTAGCAAATGCGATGTAGAGCCCACTAAAGGGCCTCTCCATCCACATGGAAATCTTGGTGGGTGGAGGCCAGTTTAGGGAGTATCATAGGGTTTGCTATGGATTGGCCCTATGGGGAGTTGTGGTTTTCCATCTCCTATCAGTGAGTGTAAAAGATGGAATTCGCCAACTCCACCATGGGAGTGATCCTAATGGCCTCTTTGGCCCTATCCGTACACTCATATATGCCAGCCCATTCGCACGAGCCTCCCCATCACCTTCATTGGGAGAACTAGCAAGGAGCTCAATAAACTACCACCAAAGTCACAAACATATTTCTAAAATAAGTGTAGACGAAAATAGAAACAAATAAAACTAAAGATATGATTAAAAATTAAAACACTTAATAAAATTAAATTTTACAGCTACAATCTCATCCATTGGTGTCAAAGACCCTTGCTCATCCAAAATGCAATCCCAGCCATGTAATCAGCACATGGTGCTTGTGGGAAAGTTAGAGAGACCACTCCCTCACTAAGTAAACATAAACTTTAAAGAAGAGATGCCCTTGACCCGAGATAAGGATTGCAGCTTCGTGATAAAATTTGTTGCAAACTTAGTGATGCCAGGACGAGACAACTCCCTCAACCCCATGTATTGCCTCATAAGGTTAAGCACCCATGTGTGATTGTATACAAATTTGCATATGTTTTTTGCTGCATCCACACATGTTTTGATCCATGGGAGCTTGCCAAGATCCTTCAACATGAGGTCAATGCAATGGGCGGCACATGGAGTCCAAAATATAGTAGGGTTACCCCACTCTCCAATGAAATGAAATCCTACCAAGGCAAACATAAGGAATTTGTTGCATTTATACATCACCTTTTCACATTTCTCTTCCCCACGCTTGACTCTCCACCTCCTCTATAGCCTCACGGTATATGGCATTTTTAGATTGGCAAAAAGCATCAATGGACTACATAGAACCAATGTCACCTAAAAATAAGCCAAAGACCAATTTATTCAATGCGTTAAAACCCGCCAAATCAGCCATATTAAATTATTAATCACTAAATCAAATTCAAATTTCAATGCATTGAGGGAAGTACAATTACCTCCGGAGGAAACTAGGAAATTAAGCAGTGTCCTATTTCTCCTATCAGTCCAACCATCAGTCATGATGGTGCAACCAATCATCCTCCACTGCTTGCGCTGCTCCTCTAATTGTGCTTTCACATCTGCCACCTTTTGAGTCAAAAGTGGACCCTTTAATTCATCTTCACTAGGGGCTTTGCACCCCGCCCCACATATGGTTATGGCATCAACCATTTCAAAAGGTAGAGCCCACAAAACATATGTAAATAGAATTAATAAGTTACATAAGTATTGTAAAAGATGAGCAGGTTTTAGAAGTTTTTAACTTTGGGAATTTGAATTCGATAGTAGAGATACATCTAAGATTCTAAATTTAAATATAAATTTTAAAACAATTCATGAAAAGAATTACTGGCTACATACATGGAAGGGACTGGCTAGATGGAAGGGAATGGGCAATGGTACCAAAGTGCACTTGGTGTCTTTTTAGCATCATGTGTGTCCCTTGTTCCAACCCATACTCTCAGCTGACAGGTTGGGAGCCGAGAGTAGTGCATGGTACAAAATGGAGTCCACTGCCCTATATTTATGAACTCTGGGGCCAAATGCTAATCACCACATACCAGCGACAATAGCGGTGCGCTAGCACTAGAGATAGGCATAGCTGATCTGACACTTGCTTTGCAGGGGCCGGTATGGGAGGCATGGAAGCATCTACGCTGATGCAAGTCCGCATCCCAGCTCCAGCCACTCCACCAACTCCATGCAGTTTCTTTTTTTCATTTCTTGGTACATTCAAAGTTCTAATTGCACCTACACTTCCACGAACAACTCAAGGAGGGTGCTTTAGTTACAACCCTCCACATCATGGGTAGGCACCATTACAAGATAGATGCAGAAGTTTTAATCTATTTATGCCTCCATGATATATTGTTTTGAAATTAGTTTGTTTCCGCGTCTCCCTTTTTCCTTCAGGAAGAGATTTGACTTGTTTTTAAGAGCAAGGTCTTTTAATTTGGGGTTGAGACATTGTGAAAATAATAATATGGTTTGATTTGCAAATGAATGTGGCTGCAAAAGTAGGGTTTCTAAAATTATTTAAGTTGCAAGTAGGGTTTGTAAAAAAAAAATGCAAACTCAAAAAAACAATGATTTTACAAATTACAATGAATTATTTGTTAAAAAACACAAAAAAAATCAATTAAAATCAAACTTACCTCTTAGATTTGGCTTGGAATGCAATGCAAACTCCTCCCAATCACTGGTAATGAGTTCTCAATGCACCTCCTTGCTGGTATGAAACTTCCCAAATGATATATGACCTTGGATTTGTCTTCAACATCTTGCTAGTTGCCCTCTCTTCTCCTCCTATTTTTCTTTACAACTCTGTCTTCTCCTCCTATTTTTCCAAATGAATGAAATGAGGTTGCTTTTAGGGCTAAGGAGATAATATTGAAATATGCTAACCAATTTTTTCGATGACTTAACACAACATAACCATCACTTAACCAACTTGATTAGCGTTAGCTCCAATTAGAAAACTAAACTTGAAATGAACTCACACCAAGAATGCACACTCAATCCCAATGAGGGATAGGTGTTGTCATATGGCGGAGGAGCTAAATGAAAAATACTTGAAAGAAAACTACTCAACGTCAAGAATGTGCACACAAGATCCCACTGAGGGCGAGGTGCTAACATATGACGGAGTGTTTAAAATTAAAAGCTAGAAATTAACAAGTGGATAACCAGCCATGAAGAGCATTTCCACACTACCACCAAACAGTGGGGGGAAAAGATTACAATTAAAACAATTCATCCACTGCGGCGGGCATCCACAGAGCTGTGGGGATTCACCACTATGAAGTGGGTATAAGAGTATTACAATCAAATTATCCACACTGGCAGTAAACCATCCAGGGGTACTTATGTGAGAAGAAGAGAAGATAATTGCAGCAAATAAAACTGGAACAGTACTACTGTTTACAGTTTGTACAATAAGAAATAAGCTGCAAATTACAATTTACAATGATAAAGAATGAATCTAGAAAGAGAAGTATGAGTTCTAATATTCATATAACACTCCAAAACTGAAGTATGAGGCCAAAACAGTGAACAATTACAATTTTGATATAAAAATCTGTATTCTGGAAGTTCAGAGCAGCAATCTGTGAATTCATTAAATTCTCATAACTTGATCAAATTACCTCCGAATGACGAGATATCAGTTGCAAATGCTTCCTAGAGGTTTGGCGCCCAAGATGCAATCCATAAACAATCACCAGAAACTCCAGATTATTTTGCACGAATTCCAATGCTCTTCCCAAATGGTACGACCTTCTTGAAAAATCGATTTTGCAAGATAAAATCAGAAACTTGGAAATAAATTCCAATTTTTTGAGGAAGGGGTCGCCTTGAACCAAGAATTGATTTGCCAAAATACCCATAACAGAATTAAAATCACTCCAAGAGATATAATCAAAAACCTGCTTCAGCTATAGATAAACCATTAAACCAAAACTGTAAAAATACTTCAAAAATTCTTCAATCTTGATGCTCAATCTGCTAGTCTGATGTGAGAAGCAAAAATAATCCAACTAGGTGTTGTATTTCAAACACGAAATTGGTAAGAGGCTAGGAGGCAGCATCCTCGAAGCAAAATGTCCATTGTCATTTTGACAGCATAACAGTATGATAATTTCATGGATGTCAAATGCTGGAGAAAAGACTTTATTTTATAGAAAGTTGAGAAACTCTTCACAATCCCAGAAGGTACGCCAAAAGACACCTCTTGGAATTCTTTTCATTTATTCAAAATATAAATTCCTCAAAAGGTGGCGTCCACTTTCAAGGTGATGAAATATTTCACTAAATAAAAATTAAACTCTTAATGAGGGCGTACCCTTCATGGCTCACTTTTAAAACAACTTTAAGTTATCACCTTAGGCCAAGGGGGTCAACAGAGAATTAAAACGTTAATGCCTTTATTCAAATATTTTCACCAAATAAAGCTTTCTGAAGACCAAGTCTGAACATAAACAACTGCTCCAACTGGAAGGATGATTGAGGATAGTCAACTGCACACTGCCATAAATAGTATTTACTATAAATAGTAAATAACATGAAATGCCACAAAACTCCAAGCCAGGAAACCCTAATTTCTCCTCATTCCAGCCTATGGGTCTCCGGAATAGGCGATGAATTAAAGGCTAATCACTGAGAGAGGGGACATTACAAATATAAGTTAAAAAAAAAATATATAAAAAAACTTTAACTTATGTTTTTTTTGGCCTTTTTGGCCTTGGCTGCGCCGGCCGCGTCTAGGGGTCGGGACTCTCTTGGACACTGTGCGTTCGGCGCATCTGGCGCGTCCGGCTTGGACGCATCTAGACATGGCCGCGTCCGCGCCAACGCTCCCAAGACACGGCCAGGGGTGCACGGAGCGCGACTCGTTGCGTCTGGGCACCTCCGGGCGAGTCCCGTAACTATGATTAGGATATCTTGTTACATAAGAAACTTGATTACAATGAGGGGGAACCTAACAAGGAATTGGGATCTAACTATTGAGTGTGTTGACTTAGACATTAGTGTAAAAGTTTTGGGAATAGTGGGTGGGGAGAAATCTCCCATGGAATGTTATCACCGATATGAATATAAACAACAAAAATCTATATACTAAAATTCATAGGCTAAACTCAATTTTTTTATTTGCTCTTTGTGTCTCTATGCTATGTAAAATGCCTTTAAATTTCAAAAACAAGTTTTTTCCCCTTTTTCTACATTTAAAAGAAAAATTTAAATCCAAATTTTTCTCATTTAAATCCCATTTTGTTAAAAAATCTTATACTTTTTGTTTGTTGATTTCGCCCTCTGCCCCTGCCCCCTCACCCCCAAAAAAAATAAAAATTATTCTATGGTTTAACCAATCATCTTATAGGATGGGTGAAAAATTTTGTCCTACCATCTTTGTAGGAAGCCTTTAAGAGGAGTTTAATTTTGCAAACATCTATACCTAAAAACTAGTTTCCAATTCAGGTACAAATCATGGTTCAGGTTCATGGTTTTGACTAGAATTTTTTGGGGGTTGGGTTCATTTTGGGCAAAAAACATGTAAATATATAATATAATAATAATAAAATTATTAATTTAATAAATATTTATATAATAATATAAATAAAATAATATATAATATTATAAGTATATGTTCAAGTTTAAACGAATCATTGTTACACCTGGACCTGATCCCACATCCAGTATGAACTGGATCTAGATCTAGCAACTTAGTCAATGGATTTGGCAACATAGCCTAAATAAAATTCTACTTTAAAACACTAGTGGGACAACTGAATAAACCATTTCATTAAAAAGAAATGCCTCAAAGAGCAAGAAAAGAGGCAGAAATCAAGAATGAACTAAGAAGAAAGATATTGTTCTTCTCTTGCAAGGAGACATGGGTACCCAGACATAGATGTCTTAGTATGGGACAAGTAAATTACGTAGAGGTAGTTTCAGATGAAGAATTAAAAATAGAAGAATTTGAACTTGAAATGAAATTGAAGGAACTAGAGTTGGGAAGGGAAAAAAGGGAACCTTTAGGAGGCACTCTTGCTACCCTTTTTGGTGTTTCTAGATATCATCCTTTTAGAGTTTGTAGAGTTCTACAAGGATAGAAGATTATATTTCTAATTGAGAGTGAATCAATTGAAAACTTTATAGATGAGGGATTGATAGTAATTAACGGACTGGAAATAGATGAATTGGAAGATTTTAATGTTATAGTTGTAGATGGATTCACTAATCCATGCACAAAGAGGAGACAATAAATTGGCATCAGTCTAGGAAGGCACAAGGTGCATAATGATTTCTATGTAGTAGGCTTTGAAGAGACTAACATACTCTGAGGAGTGCAATGGTTACAATCCTATGATGATTTCTATGTGAGGAAAAGAAAATATATGTATATGATTAGTTAGCTTATAGAAAACAACCTTACCATCCATCTTCATAATTTTAATTTCGTTTGTTTTTAATGCTTTATTATTGTTTGTCCTATCTCCCCATGAAATCACAGCCTATAAATACATAGTACACCCATCAAACATATGAAAAGTAATTGATATTAAAAATTCTTAACTATTATGCAGATATGCCATTGTTATAGCCAAGACGTTGGTGAAAATGGGAGGCAACTTACTTAGATAGGACTGTATTTTACTTGTTAATGAGAGCTATTGTTTGATACAAATCTATCTTCTGGAGGATCAGAAAGGCTACAAAATTATATACTTTAGATGCACTGCAGCATGAGCTCAGAAAAATTACATAAATAGTGTGTATTTGTATCTTGAAGCTTTTGGTCTTTGATTTCAGTATCTTTCTCTTGGAAACCTTTTTGTTCAGTTTTGGAAGTAAGATGGACTCCCTAATTTTCGATGTGGTGGTATTGGACGGTAATATTCCAAGAAAATACAATTACTAATGTTATGGTAATTCTGAGCTTTCAAGCTTGCTTCCTACGTTGTTTTACAGATTCTCTTATGATTTAAAATTTAATATTTGCACACTGCTAAATATGTCAAAAAAATTATTGTTCTTAGTTGATTACTTTGTCATTCTAAGATCAATTTTACTACCGGTAATGTTTGCAGATACAAGGCCTCATGTGAGTACTCCAAAGTTTAAGGAGTGTCATGGTAAACTAAATAGACAGCTGCTTCTATTTGAATACCAGTGTGGTTTGAAACATAAATAGCCTGAAAATATTGAAATGTACATTTTATCTTAAATGTATGCAAAATGGTTGAATCCATTTTTCTTAACATGCAGGTCTTACCCAGGAAGAGGTTGAAGACATACAATTCAAACAGGTTGGTTTATTTTGCAAATTTATGCTTATTTTATTAAGTTGTTGAAAACAGATGAAAACAGTGACACTATACTAAAAAAATGTTTTTTTCATAGTTTCTTTAGGAAGACAGCAAGTGAGAATTAATTATATACCTAACACAGGTCAGGGTGTTGTAATGTCCCCTTATGAATTTATCTTAAAGTTGCCTTTAAGTCTTCTAAATTGAGATATCCAAATAAGTCCAAAATCAATAACTTTAATGATAGAATATAAATTCTAATGATGAACTTGATTATTGGATTTAGTTATGTACATAATATTCAAATATATGATAATATATAATCTGCAGTTATAATTGTCTTGGAAAGAAGCGGAAAGGACACCACAATATGAATGCTATTTCGGATTTCTATTTAATTATATGCATATAGATTTGGAACCAAATGATGTCTCTCCTTCTCACTGTTTCAGATTTATAACCTTCAACTCATGCAATCCAACCTTGGCTGTGTGTCTGATTTATACTTATGATTATGCAGCCCCTATACGGTGATGACTAAGGATCCCAAGGAGCGCTTGAAGTCTGAAATCAAACTTTATAAATGAATGAATCCTGATCAATGATGTTTGCTTGTCATTTTCCTTTCTATATACCACGATTGGGTCAATGGTCATGACTTTCCAAGGCAATTGTTTGTCAATGGTGGCAACTTTTAATTTGATGCCTCCTTTAAACTAATTTTGACTTAAGGAATCGGTGCTATTTATTGGGAATAAATACACTAGCAAGTCGCTCCCCCTCTTCATGCAAATGTAGCAAGTATTTTATACTTTATTTTTATTTGGAGATAATACACTACCAATCGCTGCCCTTCTACTTGTAAATGTAATAAGTGTTTTATATTTTATTTTATTGTGATTAAGTGGGGGTTATGACAGTCTCCCCTCCTTGAAAATGCTTGCCCACAAGCATTCATGGGTTATGATGTTGGAAGACTTGATCATTCTCCCACATAGCATCTTCCAAAGGTAATCCTTTCCATTGGATGAGGTATTCTTTGATGACTCTATTCCTTAACCTTCTTTCCCTAGTGTCTATCACTTTATCGGGAATCAAATCCAACTTTCCTTCTTCATTCAAAGGTGGAAGTTCAGTGGAAGGTGTAATTTGCTGTCCAAATGCCTTCTTAAGGCATGATACATGAAATATGTTATGCATTCTACTGTTTTTTGGGAGTTCCAATTCATATGCCACCTCTCCTATTCTTTTGAGCACCTTGTAGAGTCCATAGAACTATGGTTTTAACTTTTTGGCACCACTTCTTTTCAAGGATGATTCTTGGTATGAGTGTAGGCGTAGGTAGACCAAATCGCCAACCTCAAAATTTCGCTTAACCCTGTGCTTATCTGTGTAGATCTTCTGTTGGTTTTGGGCATGGTGTAAATTCTCCTTAAGGAGTTTAAGGATATCTTGGAATTCTTGGACCCACTCCTTGGCCTTGGGTGCCTTACTTTCTCTAAAGGCCAAGTCTATAAAGGATGTTACATCATACCCATACAATGCTTTCAACAGTGTCATACCAATTGACATGTGGTAAGTGGTATTGTAGCAATATTCTTCCAAATGAAGCCATTCAATCCATGCCTTCTACTATCCTGCTACATAGTTACACAAGTATCCTTCAACCCATTTATTCACAATTTCAGTTTTCCCATCTATTTGTGGGTGATAGCTGGTACTTGTTGTGACTTTTTTAACACATCGCCCCATTGCAAATGGGGACCACCTAATTTTGCTTTGTTTCAACTTTTGGGCTTGATTTTAGTTAGTTTTCCTGTTCTCTCTCTCTCTTTCGTGTCTCTTTCTGCTGTCCGCTTTTCGGGGATGTGCCCGTCTGTGAGCAAATGTGAAATTTTGGCCAAGTCTATAGAATCAGGGTTTGTACTTTTCGGTTAATCTAGGGTTAAAATGAAGTGAATAAATTGAAAACAGAGATTAACATTGGTGTCAGTGCACTTCTAGCAGATTTCCACTGAAATTTCATCAGATTCCGGCTACTTACTATTTTTAGTAAGTGTGCAATTCAGCATTTTCTTGACACTTTCAAAGTTTCATGATCCTGCTACATCGAACTATGTCAAGCTACTCATACAAAATTGGTAGAAGCGGACAACTTACCTATTTTGTAGTTCCAACTTGAGAGCAAATTTGGGGTTTATATGAAGGAATTTTTCAGCGCGTAACTGGAGTTTCCTTACGGGTTTTCCTAAAGACCTTCCGCGATGGTGCCAACATACAAAGCAGATAACAACTCGAGAGACCCGACCTTAGGGGCTATTTTTAGAGAGTTTGCATGTCAGGGTTTTCTTTGCATGTCTAGGGATTCCTTCTGGGTTTTCAGAGAGCTATGCAGTGATATGACATACAAACGGAGATAATCACTTATTCAGGAACTTACTATTTTTAGCAGATGCATTCTGGCAGCCGCCTCCGAGCACTTCAGAATCACAAATTGATCACAATGCAACGGAAACAAGGACAAACGAAGGTCATTTGATATGCATGCAGGTCAGATTAGGGTTTCCAGCTTCGGGACCCAAAAAGAGGGGTATAATGCCAGAATTTTTGAAAACCGGTGTATCCCACTGCGATCAGTATCTTTCAAGCTATCCACCGGTAAAATTTGGAGACAATCGGAGCACTTACTATTTATAGTAAGGCATTCCTGAAACATGCCAGAAATAGCAGGTCAGCGCAAAGCCTCAGTATGAATAGGTCAAGCAGGTGATGAGGACCCCATGGCACGAATTTCAAGTCAAACGGAGTTGTAGAAGATGGAAAATCAATCACTTACTATTTTTAGCAGGTTGGTACAAAGGAATTAGGGTTTCCTAAATTCAAGGGCGAAACACGAAAATCATGCAAAGACAGCATCTAGCCACAACCACCACACTTCAGGTATTCAACACATGAAATTTGAAGACATTTTGAGCAATTACTATTTTTAGTAAGTTGCTAAAAATAGCAAGTATAGAAAGGCATCAAGCACCAGCAGCTTAACCACATCTCAAGGTTTGAAACAAAGCAAAATCAAGCTTTCTGGAGCTAAAATCAGCTTAAAATGCAAAATTTGAAGAACTTTCTAAAAATAGCAAATTAGGGCAAGCCCAGGGTTAGCATGATCAAACCACCCCAAATCTGGCGAGGAGCATGAAATTCACTAAAATTGATAAATTTTCAAGTCCAGCCAATGAAAAACGCCATTAAAGCTGAAGGTTGGTGAAAATCCTCTAAGCACTTCAAATTGGAAGCTTGACACCTCAGATCCGCCTTGTTGAGCTTGAAGAGCCATGTAGAATTCTCTAAGTGTTGAAATTTGGAGTGAGCCTTGCCAAATGCGCCCAAAGACATGGGAGTGCATAAAAAAATTCTCTTGAGGCATTGAAACTTGAGGTACCAACCCCAAAATGTGCCTAAACTTGCATGTAGAACTTCAAAATTTTCTAAGTATGAAGAAATTGGAAGTGTTGGGTGAAAATTATGTAATCAGCTTTTCGATAGATTACACAACTTGGACTTCAGCCATAGCTATGTAAGATGTAAATCTCTCCTCTTGGAAAGGGGAGGTGCCCTTCTTACTGCTAATGGAAGCGATAGTAAAACAAACAAATAATTACAAAATGTACACGAAACTTACGGAGTTGGGGGGGTGTGTTACATTCATCCTTCTCTCTTTTTTTAGAGAAGATGTTTACAATGCTTCATTGTTGGAAGTTCACAATTCTTAATAACTTGAAATGAACAACTAGCAGTAATACCAATACCTCTATCTCGTCAAAGCGAAGCGTAGAGATACCAGATGTAATTAACAATAGACAAAATAAAGTAAAAGGGAAAGCTCACGAAGGCACAAAGTCGTTTCGTAGCTTTATCAATGTTGGATCTGTGCAAAGTATATCATTTGTCACGTTAGAAGCACAAAGTCTTCTTAGATGCAGCAATTCTTAGAACAGCATGAACAATTACAAGTGCAAAGTCTTGTAGATCATCCAACCAAAGTATCAACGAGCATGAACGATTACAAGCACAAAGTCTTATAGATCATCCAACCAAAATATGCAAGAGCATGAACGATTACAAGCACAAAGTCTTGTAGATCATTCAACCGAATGATAAACAAAAACACAAAATGCAAATCTAAATAATAGATGCAACACAAAGTTTACATAAACTATTTAGAATCCTTCAGATTCCTCAGCTATTAATCACCACCAAATGAGATCAATTCATAGAAGTGTCAGATCAACACAAAGTTTTGGTTTTGCAATCCTCTTCTTTATTAATCGAATTTCATTCACAAAACATGAATGCAAAGTTTCACAAATTTTCTTCAAGAAGGGCAGCACTTCGTTGCAAAAGACTAAAAAGATCATTTACAATGAAAATCCCTCACATTATATAGAAGGAGGGATAAGGCAAGGAATAGGAAACTAATTACTTGAAATTAAAGGAAAGTTAGATTGAAATTGATTTTTAGGAGATCTACCCCTAGCACGACAAAAGTCAAAGTGTAATTTTTTTAAAATGATTACATCTGCAGACTTTAGTGTAATTACAATTTACAAAAAGACATTGAAAATGTCAAGAAATATTTAAAGATGCATAAAGGGATGCACGGAAATGTACTTAGCTGGAGAGCGAGGAAGCTTCTTCATGCTGCTGCTTGGTATGATCTTCATACTTCTTCTGCAGTCTCTGCTGGGAGCTTTTTATTTGGATGGAAACTAAGATCAAAAGGACATCACTATACAGGGATCAACTTGGGGCCAGGATTTGGAAGCTGGGATGGGTAGATCAGCAGGCATTATGAGAGAAAAAGCAGCAGGAAGCAGAAGCAAGTATGATATCAAGCAAGCATAGAAATGGGAATGATCACCTTGAGAAAACGATGCACAAAATGGAAGGAAAGAAGTTCAGGAGTAAATCAGGCGAGTTTGAAGTTCATCTGGAAAAAATTGTAAAAAGTGTAAGGGCGCTAAAATTCAGCACCCTTGCATCTTAGAATGGAACTTTTACAATCACGAGCGCTAAATTTGGCGTACCACACTTCAGTGAAAATATTTTGGCATGTACAACATATTAGAAGCGCTAAATTTTAAGCTCACATCTAGACATATTTTATACAAAAGCAGTCTCAGCAGTATATAAGCAGTGATTTAGGGTTTACAAATTATTTATACATGGAGTTTACCATTAAGTGGAGGGAATAAAAGAGAGAAAACAAAGAGTAACAAACACCACAAAAGATAAGAAGTGACAAATCTTTGGAGAAGAATCGAAATCAAACGTAGTTATGGATTTAAAAAGCACTTCACTCGACCAAGAAGAAAGAAAGCAAAGATCAACAATGAAAATTGGAAAACTTCAGAAACACCTTTAAATTAAGTGAAAAGGAAAATCAAAAACCTAACTCAAGTTGAGCAATAAATTTAGGCACGAAAAGTGGCACGATTGACGAAAAACGCAAAAATCATGAAGAAACGTGCCAGGGCCAAAAAAAAAGTTAAAGTGTCAGGAAAAAGTGTAATGGCGCTAAAATTTAGCGCTATTACATTTTTTAGAAATTTCACTTTCATGCAGGGGCGCTAAATTTTAGCGCCCCTACACTTTTCATACTTAGCCAAATTTTGGCTTCAGAGCAAGAGCGCACTTTTTCAGTGCCACTGCATTTTTTGCAATTCGCTAAGTATGAATAGTGAAACTTCGCAAAAGAGCTCGTTTCGAAGGTCTTCGCAAGACGAACATAGGGGGATGCTCAAATTGACTATTCGAGGCTTTGAAACGCATTTCGAGGTAGCTTGAAAATCACTTCGTTATGCGTACTTGAACTTCATGAATCCTAGGAAACAGACAAGTTTCGTAGGGGGGTTATCCGTGAATCGGGCGTTGCTAGATTCCATGATAACAGGAAGTAGGGGGTCCTAAATGCGCCCTAGCTTGAGAGGTGGAGTGAAAATATTCTAAGTCTTGCAAATTTGAAACTCCCTATCACATATGCACCCTTGAGGAGAAGATGAAGGTGAAAATTCCCTAAGTACTTAAAATTGGAAGCTCAAGGTGTGATATGCGCCTAGTCTTGAGGAGAGGGTAAGTGAAAAGTTTCTAAGGCAAACAAATTGGAAGTTCACCCCCTTTAATGCGCCCTTAGCAAGGAAAAAAGCTATGAAATTTTTCTAAGTCATCAAAACTTGGAGCATGCACTCCCAAGTGCGCCTTAACTCAAGAGGGAGGAGTTGGAAAATATTCTAAGGCACTTAAATTTGAAGCTCAAGCCCCTAGATGCACCTTGACTTGGAAAGTTGATAAAATTTTCCTAAGTGTCCACAACTAAAAGTTCACTAACCTAAATGCGCCTAACCTTGAGAGGGGGTGTAGAAATTTTCTAAGTCTTCAAAAATGAAACTAGCAGGGATCATTTGCGCCCAAGAAGAGGAAGATGGCTGAAAGTTTCTAAGTATGAATAAATTGAAAGTAGACTCCCTCATATGCGCCTGGAGAAGAGAGAAGGGTGGAAATTTGGTTAAGTATTGGAAATTTGAAGCATCAACACCTAAATGCGCCCAACTTGCATAATGGCACAAAAATATTTATAAGGCATTGAAACTCAAAGTGCACACCTTGAAATGCACCCTTGACTTGTAGGAAGAATTGGAAAGTGCTTAAGTGTTCAAAACTTGGAGTAGACACCCCTATTTGCGCCCAAGAGGATTTTGATGAGGGAATTTTTACTAAGGAATGTAAACTCAAAGTATGAAGGCTCAAATGCGCCCTTGAGGAAGGAGATGATAGGAAAATTTTCTAAGTACTTGAAACTTGGAGTAGAGGGGGTGAAATGCGCCCCTAACTTGGAGAGAGCTTTGGAAATATTCCAAGTGTGGACAATTGAAAGCCCACTATGCTAAATGTGCCCTACCTTGAAGAGAAGTGCTTGAAGAATTTTCTAAGTAACAAAATGGAAGCACTACCCATGAATTGCACCCAAGATGAGAAGGAAGCCAGGAAGTATTTTCTAAGTGTTTGCAAATGGCAGGACAAGAGCTCAAATGCGCCCAAGCTAGTGATGAAATGATAGAATATTTTTCTAAGTATAAATATTTAAATTCCACCTCTAGATGAAAATATGCCTAAGTCTGATGGAGGAGATGAAATTTTCAGAGGCATGGATAAATCGGCAGGGGAGAGGTCAGAGGGTGCCAGCTTCGCAAGGTTGATCAAAATCTTCAAGTCAGAGCAAAGAAATACTTCAAGATCGAAGAACAAGAATAAATTTGTTGAAAATTATTTTCTAAGGTTCAAAATTCAAGAAAAATTAAATGAACCCGTCCGTTGTATACCCATGAATTTGACACGTTCTGAAGAAAATTTTCTTCTGGGTACTGAACGTTTGCAATGGGGAATAGATTTTAAAATCTTCCACACTTTGTCGAGGCCTTCAGGTTGGAGATTTTTGGATGGGCACAGGATTGATGAATTTCCTAAGGAAAATTTGAAAATTTTCTAAGGCAAGGAATAAAATGTTTTGTTGAAGATAAAATGCCTTGAATGAGGAATTTGAAGTGATTGCCTAGGTGAATTTGCTCAATTTTCTTCACGAAGTCGAATCTTCTCAAGTCAGAGATGAATAAGATCAAGTCGTCAACGCCTCAACTGATGAAAGAAATTTCTTGAAGAAGGTGCAGTTGAAGTTAACACTTTCAAAAGATGATACGTCCTTGAGGGTGATGAAATTTGTCTAAGGCATTGAAATTTAATGTGCAAGTGTTATATGCCCAGCCTACAAATCATGAAAGAAAAATTTGTGCTAGAGAAAATGATGAACTCTGTCAGATGAAGAGATCACTTGAACATTGAGATTAGGTAAGTAAGGAATTTTTATTGTGGAATGTTCTGATGCTCTTCTCCTTGCTTGTTTTGCAGGATGAACGTGGAGGCCAGAGCACGATGACTTGAGGTGATGAAGCACGATGATATTACAACCTTCGAAGGGAGATAAAGTTATGAGCTTCGCATGAAAGAAGAAAAGTTGCAAGAAATGGCTAAGTGTTGATGCCTAGTATGTGCCCTACTCAAGTGGCAGAGAAGAAATGTTTTCAAAGCTCAAGATGGAGAGAAAATGGAAACCCAAAGCTAGTACTTCAAAGTTGAAGAACAACATCAAGGAGGAAAATCAATGCAAACAAGTTTAAAAGTTACAGCCTTGGAGTCGGATCGAGGACATGCCTACCATGCCAGAAGTTGAAGTTGTTTGATCAAGTCCGCAGTCAGGCAAGAACAAGTGCGAACGCGTCTATGAACAGGAATCTTCTAGAAGGATGATGGACATTAATTGCTCATTTATTACCCCACTCCTCTTGGTGGCAGTTTTTAGGGTGAATCTTGTTTAGGGCTGAGGTGGCACAATCTGGGCCATCCAGCCGATTGTAATCTGAGTCGTCCGTTGGACTTGGCCAGCTATAAAAGGGGCATCCCCCCTCATTTGTATCTCATTAGACATTAGCTTAGAGTTAGACAGTAGACATACAATAGAGGGACAACTTAGAAGTAGCTTAGTATAGATTGATAGGATAGTTTGAAGAAGAGGGAAAGTTTTCCCTTTGAAAACTTTGTAAGAAATTGTTGTGAACACTCTCTCAATAAAAGAGCTTTCATTGATGGTGAATTTCGTCTTTTGTTGTGAGTAGCTAGCAAGGTTTCTTCGTCCTTTTGATTCGAATAGTAGCTTTCATTTCATGCAAATAGATAGTAATGATGGAATGTGGTGTTTGATCTAAGCAAGCTTCGCTTATCCATACCACTAGCAGGCTCATTGATGGTGTGTTCGCCTTGTGTGGTCAACTGGAAACGTTGTGGGCCTAACTTCAATCATAGTTTGAATGATGGTATGTGACGTTGTGGGCCTAACTTCAATCATTTGTATCTCATTAGACATTAGCTTAGAGTTAGACAGTAGACATACAATAGAGGGACAACTTAGAAGTAGCTTAGTATAGATTGATAGGATAGTTTGAAGAAGAGGGAAAGTTTTCCCTTTGAAAACTTTGTAAGAAATTGTTGTGAACACTCTCTCAATAAAAGAGTTTTCATTGATGGTGAATTTCGTCTTTTGTTGTGAGTAGCTAGCAAGGTTTCTTCGTCCTTTTGATTCGAATAGTAGCTTTCATTTCATGCAAATAGATAGTAATAATGGAATGTGGTGTTTGATCTAAGCAAGCTTCGCTTATCCATACCACTAGCAGGCTCATTGATGGTGTGTTCGCCTTGTGTGGTCAACTAGAAACGTTGTGGGCCTAACTTCAATCATAGTTTGAATGATGTTATCTTCATGTCAAGTGGTGGTTTGAACATCTTTAATCATCTCCCCTAAAGATTGCACCGACTCCATGGAAGCTGTCGGAGGCGAGGCAAAGCAGAGCCTAGTTGAAGCTTGTGAGAATTGATCGCCATGTCCCACACCTTAGAGTAGATTAGAGCCTTCTTAACCCAGCACTATTTACATTCAGTACCTTCTGAAACAAGAACTTCATAGACAAATCTTTCGAGTAGTCGACTTCCTTTCTCTGCCGTTGAACAATTTCGTAAGTCCCCTTGAAATACCAGCAAATCACATCGAGCCAACTGAGACTATTTGCACTGAAGGAACCTTGGAGTTGAATGCACGAACTCTCTCGCAATCTTAGTGTGCCGGATACTTTGATCAAGAGAGAATAGGGTAGCCGTTGGCGACTTTATTCTGCGTTGGTGCGGTCACAAAAAACACATCAACAATACTCGGGGTCAACTCTATGCCTAATAGCTTAAATAGTTTTTTTCAAAAGATGCTCAAAAATCTACTATCACAGTCACTTACTATGTTTTTGGGAAGCCCATGGAGTCTAAATACTTCTTTGAAGAATAGATCGGCAATTTGGGGTGCTTTATACTTGAAAGAGATATTGAAAAAGTGGGCATACTTGGTTAATTGGTCTACAACCGCATAGATACAATCTCTACCATGGAATTTAGGAAGCCCCATGATAAATTCCATTGAAATGCTTTCCCATGTTTGATCTAGAATGGGGAAGGGTTGTAACAAACTAGCAGGGTAGGTATGTTTTTCCTTATTTTGTTGACATGTGGTGCATTCCCTCATAAATTGAAGGACATCATCCTTAAGGACTTTCCAAGTGAACCTTTCCCTGACTTGTTTGTAATTCTTAAGGCACACCGAGTGTCCTGCTAATGGGTCTCATGAATGGCCTTTAATATTTTCTCCTTTAGTTTAGATTCTAGTACTAAGTAGACTCAATCCTTGTAATATTTGATGTTATCTACTACCTTATATTGATCATCCTGCACCTCTCCCTCCAATGGTTTTCTTGTAAAAGTATTCTTCACATACTCCACTAGTAATTGTGGCTTCCAATCCATGGAGATTTCGGATAATGAGCAAATAGAAGGCTTTCGGGATAGAGCATCGACCACTATGTTTCTTTTCCCCTTAATGTACTCAATATCAAAATCATAAGCTTGGATTTTGCTAACCCATTTTCATTTCCGTTCGTTGAGATCCTTTCACTCCAAGAAAAACTTCAAGCTATTGTGGTCCATTCTCACAACAAATTTTCCACCAACCAAGTATTGCTGGAATTTAGCTAATGCATGCATTATAGCAAGCATTTCTTTGTCATATGTAGAGTATAGTCTTTCATTATCTTTCAACTTCCTACTTTCGAAGGCGATAGGGTGCCCATTTTGCATTAAGACTGCATCAATCCCTTCTCCCGATGCATCACATTGTAGCACAAAGGGTTGGTTAAAATTGGGTAGGGAAAGGACTAGGCAACTACTCATGCTCTCCTTCAACTTATTGAACACTTGTTGTGCATTAAGACCATTTGAATTCTCCATTTCTTCGTGAGGCTTGTTAAGGGAGCTCCAAGTTGGGAAAACCCTTATACAAATCTTCTATAATAACAACATAGCGCATAGAAGCCATGTAATTCGGTGAGGGTCCTTGGTGGGGGCAGTCTAGGATGGCCTAGATCCTTTCTTGATCTACTTGTACTCCCTTGGCCCTAATAATGTGTCCTAAGTATAGGATTTTGGTCATACCAAATTTACAGTTAGAGGCTTTGGCATATAATGACTCTAATTCCTTGATCTCCAAGACTTTGTCGAAGTTCTTCAAGTGATCTTCCCATGTTTTGCTATAAATGAGTATATCATCATAGACCACTAGCAAGAACTCTCGTAACTACCTCCTGAATATCTGGTTCATGCAAGATTGAAAAATGGTAGGTGCATTGGTTAAGCCAAAAGGCATAACCAACAATTCATAGTGACCATAGTGACAGCGGAAAGCTGTCTTATCCACATCCTCCTCTCTCACTCTTATTTGGTGGTACCCCAAACGCAAGTCAATCTTAGAAATATATACAACACCATGAAGCTCATCTATCAACTCATCAATCTTGGTTATGGGGTAGCGATTATTGATTGTCTTATTATTGAGTGCCCTATAGTCAATGCACATTCTTAAGGTGAAATATGCCCTTAAAATGTTTTCTTGATTTTACATATCAATTACAATTGCAATACGCACCCGTTAAGGTTAGCTCCAAAACGAAAACAATGCGAAAGGTAACTCTAACCAAGAATGGGCCCTAAAACGATTGAAGGAAGAGGGGCGAGCATATGGTCAAAGGAACCCTAGGATCTAAATGACTCAACAACTGAAATTGATTTACAACTGAAAGTAAATGATAAGAATCAATGCTAAGAATGTGCACACAAGATCCCTTTGAAGGCGAGGTGCTAACATATGGCAGAGTAAGTATTACAAAACTGAAAGAACTTAGGCGGTGAACCGGCCATAAAGATTTCCGCTCAACCACTTAAACAATGGGGGAAATACTACAAACAATTCAACTAATTCATCCGCTGCGGCGGGCATCCACTCTTGAGTGGAAATTATCCACTTTTCAATGGGTACAATGAGAGTTACGAAGTTTATTCTCCACACTGGCAGTAAACCATCCAAGGGTAATTAATGTTTTGCATTATAATTCACAAGTCAATGCAGCAATAATAATGACTGGATTAGTACTACTAATTCACAACCTTACAATGAAATAAATCTGCAATTTATAAGTGTTATAATAACATAACCAATGCAAATACTTGAAAGATGATTCTTCCAACTTTTAATCTTCACAAATACAAAATTACAAGCCAAAATCTGAACTTTGTTCAATCTGATATAATGAACCAGCAAACTGAATTTTCATAACCAGCAAATGCAACATATCAGGAATGTTCAAATCTCTTACCACTCTTCACCAAACTTTGATGAGGCAGCAGCTGGTGATCATTAAAGTGTTCAAATCTTCTTCCAAATGCTTCTATCTTCTCCAAATGGAATGCACATGGAATTAGCAGCATAGATTCCCAAGAAGTATTGCATATCAAGAAAAGAGCTAAGTCTAATATAAAACCAGCAGCCTGTAATTTTTCAACCAGCAACTATGCAACACCCAAGTGTTCATAACCTCCACAATACTTCACCATATCATCTTAAATTAGAAGCAATTAATCACAAGAAACATGGCGACCAACTCACATGAAACTCTAATGCCATATCAAACACCAAAAAGAAGACACGAATTTCAAAGCTATCTTCTTGAAATGGTATGTCCCTAGGAGAGGGTCAACCTCTCTTTAAAATTCATCCACTTTATTATAAATTCTGATCTTGCACAAATAGGGACGCCTCAAGTATACAAACTAAAAGAACCAATACCCATTTGCAATTAAAAATCATTCAAAGAGCTGCATATGAAAATCACCTTCAGCTATGAACGAACCAGCAAGCTCACAAACTGAAAAATACATCAAATTCTTCAACAGTGAAGCTCAATGTGCACTTCTAAATGAAGCACACTCTCAATCCACCATCTAAGGAACCATAGTTTCAAGCCCGAAGAATGGAGTCAATTTGCTAAGCTTCCCCTTAGCCAAGTTCTTGATTCATTCCAGCAGTGTAACTTTGCTCTTCAAAAATATGCATCATCAACTCATCATAAAACATAAATATATAGGCTTCAGTTGGCAAATGAAGCAACAAGAGACTCTTCAAATTCCAAGAAGTTGAATCACTTCAACTTCCAAAAGGGACTCCACTTTAAGCATTTCACTTTTTTGAAATAATAAAATATTAATTAACCTTTTTTAGGCTTCCAACTTCACTTTGCAACAATAAAGCATTTAATAATTCATTAAATGCACCATTGACCCCTTAATGACCCCCTTTTAAAAACAACATGAAGTGATCATTCCTAGGCGTGGGGGTACAACTGAGAAACATAAAAATGACTAAGTATAAAACTTAATCCATGGAGATAACCAAACCAAACTCAAACTAAAGAAGGACAAGATGACTTGAGCTGAACTGATGCCAATGCCACTGCCACAAAATAACTTACTAAAAATAGCCAACTGCTATAAATAGTAAATCCACAACAAAACTCACAGAAAACTAAACTGAGTTGGAAGCAGGACTTACTAAAAATGGAAACCCTAGATTTAGCACAACTGAGTAGCCTACGGATTCTCGGAAATAGGCTAAATCCAAATGAAGAGCATATGGCCAAAATGGGGACATTACATAAGGTTCCATCCCTTTTTTTTGACTAGCACTATGGAAGATGCGAATGGACTAGAACTAGGTATTATATGGCCCATTTCAAGTAGCTCCTTGATGCACTTTTCTATTTCATCCTTGAATCTTTTGGGATGCCTGTATGGTGTGGTGATAATGGGCTTCGCACCTTCTTGCTTTCCAAAACTAATTAGTAAATCTGACCTCCATTGAGCAAAGAAGATAAATCATTTTACTCCAAATTTGTCTCTAGAAGAGACCCACAATTTTTCCTTAATCACACAATTGGAAAACTTGAATGATTTTTCCCATGAACAAGATAGAGTGGAATCATTTCACCACCTAAATTGATCTTCCTTAGAGGGTTTCCATTCTCCAAAGGTTGAGATGAACGAAGTTCAATCTCTCGACCCGCAAGTGTTTCAGTAAGAGGAATAGAATAAAATCAACATGTTCAAATGAGCTCTCATAACCTCCTTTTTATACTTTTCTCGTCAGACTCTCCATAAGCTTCTATTTAAAATTAACTTTTAATTAAAACTCCATTTAGCTCTAAAAAGGACCTTTTAATTAAAATAATCATAATTTGACATGCAAGGCCCCTATTTTATGCATCCATGATTTAAAATATTTCATCCCAATTCCGACGAGCTATAACACTAAGGGCCTTTTAAATATTTTAATTAATATTTGGCAACCTTAGTAAATTAATTAAAATAAAGCCATTAATATACTCATTTTGTGCAAAAGGCCGGAATGCATCAAAATCGAAAACTAACTACATTGGAGTGATCCTAATTAAAAATAATGATAAACGAAGCCGACCAAGTGACTTTTTATAAATAGACACCCTCTCCAAGATTCTTGGTGTTGGTTGGAAATTTTGTATTCTTGTGAAAGTGTACAAAATTGTGATTTCAACCACAGCACATGAGTTTGAACTCTACTAATTAAGGGAAGGCTCCCCCTTTAACTAAATAAAACTAAATGGATAGGACAACAATCGTTCCTCTTATTTCAGGAAAGATTATATTCTTTTCTCTTCACAAAAAAGAAATAGTATATGTTGATAAAACTTAATATAGCAACTGTGTAGTGGAATAAAGAAAGAGGAAATAAAGTTTCCTGAAAGCGCAAAGACTTCCATTATTTCCTCTGGGACGGGAAATCAATCAATAAGCACAAAGTATTGAAGAATGAAATCCTATCAACCCTTTTCAGAATGATTACTTTATGAAAATATACAACATAAAACAGTACAAAGTCTGTAATTACGAAGTATCTATTAACTATTCTAAATGAGAATCGTCATGAGCACAAAGACTTGCAATTTTTCTTAATTTCTAATACTAACTGTGAATTCAATCTTCACATTTACAGCACAAAGACTGCAGATATTTAAATCGAATCTCTCTTCAGCAATATTCTACAATTCTCAAGTAGTCACAAAATGATGCTCCAAAATGACCTAAGAATATAAAGGATGCAAAATGAGAATTCAGCTCAAAGTCTGAAATTTCAACTTCTTGATATTACTTGAAAATTCACAATTATCAACTATAAAGCTCAAAAACTTTATGAGTATAAAATTCTGCAGAGTTTTCTTGCTTGCTAAAAAGATATCAGATTACAATAGACCCCTCAAGTATTTATAGGAGGAAGGTCTGGAGAAAAAGGTGGGAGGATCTCAACAAACTTGAGAAAATCTCTCAACCAATAACTAATTGCAATTGACTTATTCAAAATTACAATCCAAATTGTGATTTGTTTTGTAAGATTTTATATGTAATTACTTTTTTCAAAACTGCAAGGAAAGAACTCTTACAATTGCAAAATTTGTTTTTACATATACTTTGTCGAAAGTAAAATACATAAAATAACCTAATATTTTAATTTGTTTCATTCCTATCTGTTGTACCCAAAACCAAAATTTTTGCTTCACTAAGGCATTTTGCTTAATTGAGTCTTATTCTTGTTAAAGGGTTGTCAAATGGTCATTTTTGGGGTTTTTAAATATGGAGTTGGTGTTAGTACTATGTCAGTCTATTACCGAAGAGATTTAAGAAAAATGAGAATTTGAAAGAAAAACGTCAAAATTCTCTCTGGAGAAGGGAGCACATTCTCAAATAGGCCCCTATCTTTTAGGGGCCCAGATCCTGTTTTTAGGGTTTGTCACCTCCAGCAGACATTTGTCCGGCATCAAGTCAGCTTAGTGAGCTATCAAGTTTGTCAAACGGACCTGTTTTGTTCGAGTTACGGAGAATACAGGCAAATCAAGGCGCGAGAATTGTAACACCGGAGAAAAGTGCAACTTTTGAAGGCGTATCTTTTGAGGTGCCGATGTTGGTTTTGAATGAATGCCACCCAGATTTTATTCACATTTGTTCGAGCCGACGCATCCGTCAGAGGGTGAATCTGAGTTGCTGAAGCGGCACCTGAGGTCAAACGTGGGTCAAATCTTAGTCAAAATATCAGAGAAAAGCAAAAGAGCACATTTTGAGAAAGGCGCCTAAGCTTTTCAGGCCTTTAATGCTTTCTTTTTGATGATTTCAGATATTCAATGTGTCCGTGTTACGTCACTTCCGTTGCCTCTCTCCGAGATCGAAGATGTCTCAGAACCGCAGCGGAAGTTTTATATTATTTTTGTCGTTTCCGAAATGGCCAAGTCGGAATGAAAGAGCAACTTTTGAAAGAGGCGCTCTTGTTTTTCACCCCTCAGATGATGTTTTCTGGGGAAATGTGCCTTTGCAGTTGTCGTGCAGAACGAATTAGCTTCGTAATGAACCTGAGTTCCAGTCCTGAAAGAAGTTATGAAGGATTTTGTTTTTCCCTTCGTACGAAATGCAGAAGTTGAAATTTGACTAAAGCCCCCGAGGAAAAGCGCAAATTTTGAAAAAGGCTTTGGATTTTTGAGCCTTCGTGATGTCGGCTTTATGACGTGGCAGCCCCGCGATATCTTTCGGATCAGCTTTACTTAGCTTTGCAGCATACCGCTCCAGCTAGCCAATCGGAGAAGTCAGTCAACCAGTGTCAGAGGATGAACAGAGGTCCCGGCAGAGGTTTTAGCTTAAATTTTCATAAAATTTGGCTAAGTCTGGAATTCGCTTGAGAGTTCAAAGTTGAATTTTCGAAAGTGAGTTGAATGGACGCCTTAACTGGAGTTCTGACTGCAGTTAGACTGAACGATTTATGGGTTGTCATCTTCAGTTCGTATATTTGCATGTGGAGTGATCTTACAGCTTTGTATGTCGAGTTAACTAGTTTGCATGTTCAGCTAACTACCTTGCATGTTGAGTTAACTTGATTGCATGTTGACTTAACTGAAGATTATTACCGAATGTCAACTGAAGTTTACATGCATGGCATTTTGGTTGCAATTGTGAAGATTTTAGTGAAGATGGCGCTCATCAAATGTCAACTGAAGTTCAAAAGGGAAGAATTGAAGCATGAAGCATTATTTTGTGAAGCATGAAGCATATTTAGTGAAGTATGGCGAATTTGAAGTTGTTAACTTCAGTCATGAAAAGGGTCGCTATATTTAGTGTTTGAGAAGTGAAGCAAACAACATGAGGATGCGTGAGGCGAGAAACGATGATGAGAAAGTGTGGAGCGGATGACAAGGCACACAAAATGATGCACAAAGTGGACGGAAAGAGGTTTGGAATGAAATTGGCAAGTTTCGAGGTGTTTGGAAGAAAAATTGGGAAAAGTGTAAGGGCGCTGAAAATCAGCACCCTTTGCACTTGGAGGGAGCTGTCTTTGGTGCAGAGGCACTAAAAAACAGCACCCTTGCACCTAAGAGTTAGAAACTTGAGGAAATATGTCAGGGCGCTGAATTTCAGCGCCATGACACTTTTCACTATGAAGTTGGCAATTGATACGGTGCTGAATTTGAGCGCTTTAGCATTTGGGAAGAACATTGAAAACATAATATAATGATTTCTAAGAACAACACTTTGGCAATTTGGAAGTATTGAAAGGATTAAAATCAACACTTGAGAACACATATTGAAGTGCATTAGATCTTCATTTTACCGCCATGGTTCTTATGAAAAGTATAGTGCAATCTTACTCACAAAATGTGAGGTTCTTTCATTGTTCATTTCAAAGTATTGACAAAGAATCATGTGAGGAGATTAAAACGCGCAGGTAAGATCAACCAAAGCAAAAGGAAAGAAAATGCGTATATCCAAGAAATCCACGCCCAACACAAACAATGGAACAACATTTGCATGTTTAGCAAAGGGGGAAAAAGAAAGAATGCGATTAGGGTAAGAAAGGAATGCCCACGCATATAGACAGAAAGGAAAGAAAGAAAAAGCTTGGGTTTATTTAAAAACGCATTTACAGATCACAAAACATTTATCAAACAAACAATAAGTGTGAAGGAAAGAAAGGAAAGGAGAAAAGAGCGACATACCTGAACCAAAACTCGAAACCTAGCTCGACCAAGAAAGAGGTCTACATAAAAATGCGTTTTTGGATGAAGTGGATGTGTGCCTAGCAAAGAGAAAATAAGTTGAAGACCACATTTGATGAAAATGAAACATAAAGTCACTTTTAAGTGATTGGGAAACATCAAAAACCTAACTCAAGTCGCACATTAAATTGAGGCATAAAAGATGGCACGAAAAGCGAAATATGTAAATGACATGAAGAAGTGTGCCTGAGCCAAAAATTGGCTAAGTCTGGCAACAATGTGTAAGAGCGCACTTTTTTAGCGCTTCTACACATTTTTGAAAAATCACTTTTATGCAGGGGCGCTGATTTTTGGTGCCCCTGCACTTTCAACACTTAGCCAAAAATTTGGATGAATTTTTTTTTTTTTTTTTTAAATTTGGATGAGTTAGAGTGCACTTTTTTGACACAACTGCATCTTTCACAATTTAACTAAGTATGATCAGTGAGACTTCGCGAAGGAGCTCGTTTCGAAGGTCTTTGTGAGGCGAACATAGGGGGATGCTCAAACTAACTGTTTGAGGCTTTGGAAGGAATTACGAGGTGGCTCAAAAATCACCTCGTTTTGCGTGCTTCAACTTTATGAACCTAGGAAATAGACAAGTTTTGTAGGGGGGTTATTCGTGGAACGAGCGCTGCTAGATTCCGCGATAACAATATATATATATAAAATACGATTATACAATAAAGATACTTGTAGCAATTATTGAACCTTATAGGTAATTGTGATTATTTGATAGAAAAATGAATAAATTTATGAATGTCTTTATCCTATGATTGATCAGGAAAAGGAGAAAAAGAATGCAATATGAACACTAGACCATTATAAAAGGATATCTTCAAGAAATCAAGGCAGATTTAGGGTAATCCAAAAATGGGGACATTACACTTTTACATCCCCGTAGGTTGGTATGCAGTCTTGAGAGTGCTATTTCATTCCATATCAACAATCTAAGAGGAGAAATTACACATCTTTCAACACCTATGAGGGGTAGTTATCACTTCCATTGGAGGTTTGTAACTTTGTAGAGGATGGAGAGGTGTTGTCATGCAGATACTTCGAGATACATTTATCTCCTCATGTTTCATGGATGTGAGGTTCTAATGTGTTGGGATCCAGGTGGTGACAGGTTTGGCACATTAGTGCAGTTAGATCCCAATGAGTTGCTTCACCACTCTCGGCATGGTGAAGCTTATGTCAGAGTAGCATAGTGGAAGTCAACGGGTAATGTGTATGGTAGACTTCCATTTTGGTTATGGGATCTAGGGATTTCTATGTTGGGTAGATTGCTCGACATCGGGTTAGTTGTTTACAATGGTGTTGAGTATCATTGGGCATTCTACAAATTGATTTGGGATCCCGACACTTAGAGAACAGGCCAAGGCATTCAGTTGAGATTGCTTGAGGTCAAGCAATTTCGGGAAGGGTGGATTGTAATGTACCCTTTTTAGCCAATGTCAAAGTTTGGTGGATTAGCCTATCATCAGGTTCTTATAGGCTAATGGTGGTGATTAAAGGGCCTTGTGGGGGAGTTATCTGGTTCTTCAGATGACAGTTTATGGTGTTTTCTTCTCCAGTACTTGGTCATATTCAAGATTTTCCTTCTGGAGGTGTTTTGGGCTCCATTTATGCATACTTACTATTTTTAGTAAATCACTTAGATGTTGGGGTCCAGTCTTACTATTTACAGTAAGCCACCCTGGTGAGCAGAGGAATCAGTGGGCTACCTTTTAGCATTAACAGAATTAATTAATGGTGATTATTTATGGAGTTATGATATTTTAATTATTATTGAAGTGACTACTTTAATAATAATTAATTATAAAAGTGGATATCATTTAATGACTTTATTGACTTAATATTAAAGGCCTTTTAAATAACATAAAGTCAAATCATTTGGTCATTGATATGGATGCCCACATGAAGAGATATTATAAGGCAACAAAAGGAAAATATATTTAAATATATTTAATCACTAAAAAAGTGCCTTGGGAGTCATGCTTTTGGGAGATATAAAAATATTTGAAAAAGCATTTCATTCATTATTCAACACTTAGCAAATTTGAAGAGTTTTGGCTGTGAGAAGAAAACAAGGGTTTTCAATTGCAAATTGATCTTGGAGAATGTAGCTCTCTCAAATTGTTCATTCTATAGTTGTGAAATACCACCCAAGGTTTGCATTTTCAGGTCGCTTCATTCAGAGGCTGCAATTGTGCTTATAGGAGACAAAAGACTCAAGATTTTAGAGGTTCTTTATCATAAATCAGTATCTACATATATTAGTTGTTATCTTTATTGCTGATCATAGACATTAGCAAGCACATGGGTTTGTATGAGGCCATACCAGTCCTTCTTTGGTGGGCCATACATTACCTAAGTTAGGAGTGTGAACTCAAGGCTAAAACGCCAAGGTTTTCAGCAGTGTTTCATCACCATTTTGGCGGCTTGGTCATAGCCATCTTTATGCAATGTTTTCAAGGTGGATTAATTCATCATCTGAGGGTGGCGTCTAATTTAGAGATCTTCATAATTGCTGCTTGGATCATTTCTAGACTTATACATTTGCTACTGGTTCACAGGTATGAATTGTAATTTATTTACCAAGCAATGGATAAAAATCTGAAATTGTAATGTCCCCTTTCCAAGCCTGACATTTCCAGTGACCGTTAGCCTTTCGTTGGGAACCCGAAGGCTAGTCGGAAGTTAAAATTAGGGTTTCCTAATTTTGAGGTCATTGCTCAGAGATGGTGGATTAAATGGTAGATTCCTTCTGGGTTTTCAGAGGGCTTCGCAGTGGTGTGATCATCTCGGCATTCAGAGCACTTTTTGGAATTTACTATTTTTAGTAAATTCTATTTTTGGCAGTTTTCCAGATGAGTTCAGCTCGGTTGACTTACTGCTTCAGTTGGTCAGATGTCTGGTTCAGTATTGGCTTCAGGGCACCTTCTAAGGGATAAGATAAGTCATTTAATTAAAAGGTCACGTTTAAATGTTATAATTTAACATTGACCATGGGCCTAGATTAATGACTTAAAGATGTTTTAAAAAGGGGGTTTTTGAGGGTGGCGCCTCATTAAAAGATTATTTTAATTATTGTCAAAAGTCAAGCAAGCTTATGTTGGGCGCACTTTTCAAAGCTTGGCATTTAATTAAAATATCATGTATTAAACATTGAAGGAGAAAGTACACCCTCTTGAAGAGATTAGGGTTTTGACTTGAAAGTGACTTTAGGGTTACGAGAAGTCAAATGGAAAAATTATAAAAGGAAGGAGTTGAGCATCATTTCATCATCTTGGAAAAATACACCGTTATGCTGCCGGATTGACTCTGGATCACTTCGAGGAATGAAGACCTCCTAGTATTGGGCATCTCTTCTCGTTTGTAAGACAACGACTAGTGATGATTGTTAGTCTAGTTGTGAGTACTTTGGATTTCGTGCATTGTAATCAGCATTCATCTGTTTAGGATCAGATTTGGCATATTAGAGATTTCTGTTTTCAGTATTTTAGCTTTAGCAGATTTGTGTTTTCATTTATAAATCAAAAAATACAAAACATATCATTGTGGGTATTGGATAATTCTCTTCCTTTGGTCTAGGCGCCATTGTGTGACAAGTTGTAGATTTTTCATTGGAGAATCTGATTTAATATAGCAAATCGCCCTTTTCAGCTGTAGCCGTACTTTTCTGTTTCTTGGGATTTGTGCATTAAAAATCTGTTGCATTCTAAGCCAGCTTTTGGGTCTTGATTTGAGCGCCCCCTTCCTATTAGTCATTTGCATTTGATATCAAGCTTTTTGAAGGAGAAACGAGGAAGTTCCGAGCATTTTATTGGATTCTATGATGCTGGTTATAAATTGAAAGTGCAGGTCTGTGACAGCAGTTTGAAGAAAATCTGCAACTCCTCTATTGATCGAGGTGATAAGTTCTCTAAGAGCATTGAGAAGACTTCAGTGAAGATTGCCCGAGTCTGGCGAACGAGGTTGGGTCTATTCATTGTCATTTTCAATTGATCTTTACATTCAGCAATGCAAGTCATGAATATTGTATAATTCCTTCCTTATGATGATTCGTATTGTAAGCAAGATTTCATTTTAAGATTGTAAGCTGGCAGTAGTACTGACAGCCGTTAAGTTCTTGCTTATCAGTGTAATAGTCTTCTTACTATCAGCATTAGTTGTAATAGTTATAGCTCCGCCCTATGGTAGCTACTTTCCCGTCTTGGGTCAGCAAGCACATTCTGGGTGTTGAGTAGTTTCAGTATTCAGCATTTCCTTCAAGTTTGCTTTCAGTATTAGTTAGAAATAGTATAACTCCGCCCTATGGTAGCTACTTCCCATTCTGGGTGAGCAAGCACATTCTGGGTGTTGAGTAGTTTCATTATTCAGATTTCATTTCAAGCTTTGCTTTCTGTAATCACTCCGTCATATGGTCGCCCCTCACTCCGCCTTGGATTGGGTAGCACATACTTGACGTTGAGTTCCCTTCTGTATCTTGAGTTTACTTTCTTGCACGTTTCGGTTTATCCATCTAACCTTACGGGTGCACTTGCTTGAATGTTAAACTCTATTGGAAAAACGAAAAAATTGGCTTTCAGTATATTTCCAAATGATTGTATAAGTTATTTGCTTGTGTATCTCTTAATTTTGCAATTTCTTTATATATTTTTATGTTGCATTTACTAGCAAACTCTCCATCAAAAACTCAAAACAAAACAAAAACCATAAAACCACAAGCAAACACACGAGCAATTTTCAGTAAGCAAATATCCATTTGGAGGGGGGATATTACAAACCCACGTATGTGATTAGGAGTCCAATCCTCTTGACATGAAAAAAAACGCCGCTGTCTTCTCATTTGGTTTTTGCTCTTTTTGGGTGATCTTGGGACTTATATCCCAAATGAAATAAGTTCTTCAATCAACTACTCCCTGAACTTCTCAATTTTCTGCTCAACCAATCTTTTTGAGAAATCATAAGCTGTGGTTGAGACATGTTGCTCCTTTCTCCAAATGACCAACAAATTTGAGTGCAACTATTTGCAAATATCATTACCTTCATCTAAAATCAAGGAAAAAATAGTTAGCATGCTTGTTTTAACATCTTCTGAATGTCATCTTTTGATTCTAGTTAAGAAGCAATGGAACATCTAAAGAATCAAATCATCACACCTAAGATCAATCATAAAGATACATGACCTAACCCTTTCCATAATTTCTAAAATTTTAGCTTTCTTTCCAAAGGTAGGGCCTTTGACATCATGTAACCCATGAAATCTCTCCACAATCAATTGGAGTATTTCCCTCATTAGCTCATCATCCTAGGGTGCTTTAGGGGTTGTAATTCTTATGAATTCACTAATGCAAGTGACAACTGCAAGTCTTACCTCTTCATCATGATATCTCATAAGCACTGGCTTAACCAAAGAGTGCACTAATGGATTCATAGCTTGACGCATCAACTGAGAGAATAATTTTTCAATCTTGCATAGGCAATTTCCTGCTTCCTCCAATGTACTGAGAAGAATTTATTTTGACTAAGGTAAGTGTTCTAGCTTCTTACCTATAAGTTTCAACTTCACTTGAAAGACTCTGGTAGCCTCTTGTTCTTTCCACCATGTATTCCATCTCTTTTCAAAATCAACCTGATTTTGCCTCACAGATTCAAGCAAAGAGTTCATTTGATCACTAAGAGAAGCCATGATGCCCAACTAAAACTCTAGTCTGAAATTGACTACTTGCAACAAGGATCGGTTGCCCAACACGCTGGCAAGATTTTGGGCTTTGATACCACTATAAAATCCCCTCTCAAATTTGTATGATAATTTTCAATTTTTTTTTCCAGTTTGATACATGTAAACATTTTATCAAACATACATGGAACCATGCATGGAATTTTGACAATGTTTATATGAAGGTATTGCAATGAAAATATAAGCAGCAATCAAGACTTCCTTATTCTTAGAAAATATGATACTAAAATACCAAATATGAGTATGAATAATCTGCAGACATTTGATTTACTTAGACTATGCAAATACCCAACAAACAACATTACAACCCTTGCAGATTATGGCACATTCACAACACTATTTAGCCAAAGAAATTACAAGTTGACTGTAGCAGTCATATACAGAGTTTTCTAAGCATAAACAGCTATGAGAACTTTCAGAAATAAATAGCAAACTACAATATAAATACCATTTTTCGCACAATTCAACGCCCCGACTCCACAAAGGCACTCCATGATAGGATTTAGTGATGAATTGTAGGTTCAAGGTCTGCTTCCCTTCATAAAGACACGCCAACAATCACAATACTGCCCAGCAGACCCTCTAATATAGGTGCTTTCTTGGAAGCACACCCAGAATTGCACACTAGGCCTATCACTCAGCCACACAACCTCCAAAAAGGTCACCAACACTGCTCAGGAATACACAATAGTTCATATGTCCTCTACTCCATGCATTTAACACCCTAACAATGGTGTTGTAGGTGAGAACTGACCCTCACGACCTCCTTGTTGCTCACACGATTTAGAGAAAGAGGCCCACAACTCTGAAAATAGTAGCTCAGTGGCTCATGTGGACTCTTTAGTCAGAAACGCCACCCTTTGCAAGTAAGAATCCTGTTGTGACCTTTTCACACATCGCCCCATTCAAAATGGGGACCCCCTAATTTTTGCTCCATTATGGTCTTTTGGCTTGGGTTTTTCTCTCTCTCTCCCGCTCTGTCCCTTTTCTGATGTCCGCTTTTCGAGGGGTTGCGCCCGTCAGTGAATTTAAGCGTGAAATTGACCAAGCCTGAAAATTAGGGTTTCATCTTTCCCGGTCAGTCTGAGGTCAAGTAAGGTGAATATATTGAAAATTGAACTTAACATTGTTGTCAATGTGTTTCCAGTAGGCTTTCAGCAAAATTTCGTCAGATTCTGAGGTACTTACTATTTTTAGTAAGTATGAAATTACAGGCAATTTGTCAGCATTTTCGAGATTCCGACACCACACGGATTCGTGAATCAGCTGCTCACATGCAAAATTTGACAAAAACGTAGAAACTTTACTATTTTAGCAACCGCTTCCGCACCAATTTTTAGGTCTCGATGCAGAGTTTTCTTTGCATGTTGGCATATTCCTTCCGGTTTTTCAAGACCTTCGCTGATGATATAACATGCAAAATGAGACACCACTTTCAATTCAAATTTCTCCGAGGCTATTTTCAGGTTTGTATGTCAAGGTTTCTTTTGCATGTCAAGGTTTCTTTGCATGCCTGATATTCCTCATGGTTTTTTCGAGAGCTGATGGTGTGACATGCAAACAAAGATAACCACTCAAGAAGGAAATTTTGCTATTTTAAGAAATTTCCGCAAATAGCTCGTACCGAAGACCGCGCATGCCACAGAAACGAGAGAAAACAGAGATCTTTTGATATGCATGCAGAGCTAATTAGGGTTTCCAACTTCTGAGCCTGAAAAGAGGGGTCAAAAGTCAGAATTTTTAAAACCGGTGTAAACCACCGCGATCAGCATTCTTCAGGCTATCTGTTGGTGAAATTTCAAGTCAAACGGAGCACTTACTATTTATAGTAAGTCAGATTGGAAACAGGCTAAAAATAGTAAATTGAGTGCATGCATCAGTGTTGACAGACAGGTCACGTGGTGAGGAGCGCCTCATTAAAATTTCAAGTCAATCTGAGCAATGGAGCTATCAGAAACATGAGGTTACTATTTATAGTAAACCACCCTCAGAAACATGCTAAAAATAGCAGGGTGACTAAAAATGGCAGTGTCGACAGAACAACAAGGTTATGAGGATGCAGTGTGCAAAATTTCAAGTCGTTCCGAGCTTCAAAGGTGCAAAATTGAGAAGACTTACTATAAATAGCAGGGCATAAAATACTGGCAAAAACAATGAAAAAGTCTAAGTCTGGAGCTTCATCCAGTTGACATGGCAAAATGCGCCAGGTGAGTAAGGAAGCATGGAAAATTTCAAAGTCATGAAGCTTGTCCTTCACACAGGGCAAAATGCGCCCAAACTGGAAAAGTCAAGCAAAGTCAACGCCTTTCATCCCTCAGCCAAGCCTAAATGCGCCTTCAAGATATGCCAAGCACAAAAAAATTTTAAGTATGAAATTTATCCTTCATCAGGGGCAAAATGCGCCCAAGGAGAAGAAAGTCAAAGAAAGTCAACACTTTTTATCCTGCAGGCCTAGCAAAATGCGCCCAAGGGGAGCTCAGGAGGTTGAAATTTTTTTCTAAGTGTAGATATCCGCCATCACCCTCAAAATGCGCCCAACTTGCAAGTTCATCCTTCTCAGGGGGTAAAATGTGCCCAAGTTGTGAGTGGTCAAAGCGAAGTCAAAGTTCTTCATCCTCCTCAAGGGGCAAAATGCGCCCAAATACATGCATGTAAGGACAAAAATGGAAGGTGAAGAGTCACCCAAAGGCGTTGGAAAAAGTTTATCCACCAGCTATGTCTAAATGCGCCCAACTTGCAAGGTCATCCTCTTGCCAAGCTGAAATGCGCCCAAGTTGAGGTGTAAAAAGTAACTAAAGCTGGTAAATAAGGTGAAAAGTGTTGAAAATGCTTCATGGCGTGATGAATACAAGGTAAATGCAAGGTGTTATCCTCCCTCAAGTCCAAAATGAGCCCAAGGTGGTGGGTGTTGGAGAATTTCCTAAGGCATGTGAGGTGGTGAAGATGAATATTGGGCGTGATTTTTGAATTTCCTCCTCAAGTATGCTAGGCGTTAAGGTTGATGTGTGGTATAAGTGTTAGAAAATATTGCTAAGGCGTGGAAATAAAATGCTAAGTATGTTATGGACCTAGAGGGATGAAATAAAATGTGAAGTAAAGTAACTTGCTGGGTAATGAAGAATTTTCAAGATGAATATCTTCCTTTAGATATAAAATGCGCCTAAAACTTTGAATGACAAAATAAAAAATAAATATTTTCCTAAGTGTGGAGTGAAATGCAAGTGGCAAGTGGGAAATAAAAGTGTGCCAGGCGTGAATGAAATTTTTTCTAAAATGAAGTTGATAAAATTTTCCCCACTGGCGAATGAAACAAAATTTCCAAGGCAAACTCTCAGAGTGCAAAATGACTTAAAATTTTTCTAAGGAAAATTATTTTCTCCTTAGGAAATACGCCTAGAACCCAAGGTGGTGAGATATTTCGAAGCACGAGCAAATTTTCTCAGAGATGAAGTCAAAAGACGATGATAATGCAAGATGATTCAAGTTCTTCAAGAAGCTGGAGCAACAGGATGATCACAGGTGGAGAATGAATTTAAAATGGTGAAAATAATATTTTTTCTAAGGTTCAAATTTCAAAAATTAAATGAACCCGTTCATTGGGTACCCATGGATTTGAGGTGTTCTAAAGAAAATTTTCTTCTGGGTACTGGACGTTCGCGACGATAGATGGATTTCCAAGTCTTCCGAACTTCGCCGACACTTTTTCAATGGAGAATTTAATCAGTGCTCAAAAATGTGAAGTTTCCTAAGGGAAATTTTAAAATTCTCCAAGGCAAATTTGAATAAAATGTGTTTTCAGAATAAATTTCTTCAAATGATGAATTCCAGATGAGTTGCCTAGACAATTTTGATTGAATTCTTCAGTGATGAATTTTCCAAAGGTAATGAAGAGTTAAAAATCGAATTTCAAGTGACAGAGCTACGGCTGGTGAGTTAAGAAGATGAACTTAAATTAAAATTTTCGAAAGCAAATTCAAAGATGCCAGTCAAAGTCAAGTTTCTAGAAGAGCAAGATTCCTGACGCCCAGAGACAAGTGTCAGAAATACCAGAGAGGGAGAATTCGAATATTTGAAATGGAGTAGTGGAAGTTAAATGCACTAGCTAAAAATGGCTTCTTCTAGAATTCGATTTTGAGCTATAAAATGAAGAGATTTCTCACTTGTTTTCACAACTGAAGAATTCGAATTTGTTCTGAGTGAAACATTGCAGTGAATTGCTTGAAGAGTTCGAAGTTTTGGCTAAGTCTGGAGCTTGCTGAGATTGCTCAAATCTGCAGTTGAAAGGGACGCCTTGAGTTGCTGGGGAGGTGCCTTTACTGAAGTCTAGAAGTGCGCACTTGCTGGTTGGAGAAGGTACAACTTTGCTAGTGGCTGAAGTTTCATTGCTAAAGTGGAAATTGCCAGTTGAGGAGGACGCCTTGAGGTGAAGTTGCTGAGAGTTTTCAAAGTGCAAATTGGTTGATTGCCGATTGCTGATTGCTGATTGCTGATTAAGAGTAGTGAAGCCACTGAAGTTTACTTAGAAGCCTTAAAGTTCAGAAGAAGAAGCTGAGATGGCTGAGGCAAGGGCGACTGGCAAGGACAATGGTGCATCCAGACAAGCTGTGATCAAAAAGCTGAGTAAGACGTTCATGCCAGAGTCAAAGTTTATTTCAAAGCTGGGCAAGTTGACAGACACCAATTTGGGCTCCGTCAACCTCGAGGCCTTCAAAAGCAGAATGTTGGGGATTGGAAGTCATCGGCCTTCAACTACTTCACACAATATCGTCCGAAGTGGGTTGTATGCAGTTGCTGGTTTTCCGCCAGCCATTCAGTGCTCGGAGTTGATGATGGAGTGTGCTAATTGCTACGAGAAGGAACACCGATCAATCATGTCACCAGATGGCCAAGTGCTTGCCAATCTTACTCCGGCAGCCATTGGTGAAGCTTTCGGGGTCCCGGTGCACAGGAACATGGTTTACAAATCCAGGGAACGAGCTGAACGGATGTATGCTTCCGCATTCGAAAGGTGCACGGAGATAATCAACACTCACTGGATGAGCACCCCTAAGCCTTCTCGAGCAAAGTTTCCGAAACAGATCATAGCAAAGGATTTAAAGCAGGAATATTGTGATCTCATCATGATGCTGAGCAAGGTCGGAGGTTGTGCGCAGTCGTTCATTTTCGAACCTTGGATGTTTTACTACATCAACCTTGTGCTAGAAGGGAAAGACTATGTCAATTGGGCCGAGATGATCAGTGATAACTTGCATGAGCAGCTCCTGAGCTTGAGGAGAACGAAGACATTTTACATGAGCTCCTACATTATCTATATGTTGGCACGGATGACGAAGTACAGGGGGATCTCTTACAAGGAGCCTGTCGGTTGTGGCTCTCACCAATTCAAGATTCATGAGGCGTGTCCACAGTTGCACCTATCGAGCACGACTCACTTCAAGCGTGTCAACGATTCATTCACCATGTATATCACGAGACTGCTTTAGGAGCGGCTGCATCACAGAATCTCGAGGGAAGCCCAGGAGCTAATTGAAAGGTATGGGTGTTGGTTCATACAGTTTCCGAGATTTTCTTACATTAGGTTGCAAGGTTTCTCATCACACCCATATAGGCTGCCTAAATAGCCAACAGATAGAGTTTTAATGCTAGAGATATCTAGACAGTTGCTAGCCTTTGATAAAATTCAAAAGAAGAAGAAGAAGGGAGGAATAGAATTTCCAATTGTAATGGGCAACTCGGATGAAGTGTGTCCTTCAATACAGGCAGCTAGAGAGGCTGAAAGTGAACTTCAATTTTATCATTTTTCATACCACACTAGTCAACAGCACTATGACCCACATCATAACATCAAATGGGTGTTGTCAGAGGAGTTTAAACATAAGGCCACCATAGAAGATTATTGGGCCGATGCAGCTGATGAGATTGAAGTAAGGAAAAGGATGTTTTCTCAGTTGCCGATTACTCTGATCAGGGAATGTGAAGTTGTGCTGGTTTCGGACCAGGTCAATGAGGATATGGATGTAGTACATCTGGACTATGCAGCTGTTAGAGATACTCCACTTCCACCTCCAGATTGGTCAAAGCCCGAGGTCGCAGATTTAGATACTCTCTCTATCCCAATCATGACATTTACTAGAGCATGGGTTGATAGACGAGTAAACAGATTGAAGAGTAGGTCAATTGCTTTGACTTACAACTTGATGGGAGATCACAGGATGCCCACCACTGGTAGAAAGAAACAAATTACACGAGGCCCAGAGTCCAAAAAGAAAGAAATAGTTAGACAGGAGCCTACTCAGCCAGAGCCTCCACGAGTTACAGTTGCATCACCATTGGAGACGCGTTCTCCAAGTATACAGGAGGTTTCCTTATTTGCTAATCATAGGATTGCACTGAATCAGGTGCCAGTAGTACACGACGATATTCAGCCTCCACGGAGAGAGTCAGTTGGCCAGAGCGTCAACGCACCTGTTAGGGTTGATCAGCAGGATGAGGAGGGGACTATTACTGACCCTCAATTTCAGCAGGAGTTAGAGGAGGCTATGAACGAAGATGATGATATAGTGTCAGGTGATACTCAGCCACTTGAGGACGATGAGCCTCGCCAAAATGATGTAGAGGTTGAGCAGGTTAGAGAGGTCGAGGCACAGGAGCAGCAGCCCTTTGACATACAGTATGATGTGCCTGATTGGCTTAAAGATAGAATGAGAAGAAGCCCCAGTGAGGAGCTTGATCCAGCAGTTGAGATGGAAGAGTTCTTGAACAAGATCAGTGCACCTCCACAGAAGAAGAAAGCAAGGAAATTTTCGAAGATCTCCACGGAAGAGGATGGCTCTCGCACCCTTCATGTAGCTGTGCCACGAGTTGAGTGTGACCGCAATGAAGCAATTCCTGAGAATTATGTGGTCACCACTTTGGATTTGGGATGCCCCACTGGTGCTCAAATTGTAGAGGAGTGTGATAACTCCTTCCTTGCCCTCAAAGACAGATTATTCAAGAAAGAAGGGAAGTACAAGAAGTTTTACAGCAGTTGTCTCGTTCTCGAGGGCAGGACATACCAGCCTAGCGATCAGCGATTGTAGAGTGGGGAAGATGGCACTAAGCGTGTTGCCCTTGCGTTTATGGGCCTCTAGTATTCTGGGATGGATGCAGTCATGCTTGGGGAGATGCTTCTATCTACCAGAGCAGGGTTATTCAGCGTCTCGAGGCATTGAGGCATGTTCCATTGCGATTGCTGATTGATGGAGGTGTCATTCAGGAGAATGACAGATATGATTTCTCTAGGTGGTATTCTTCGGCTATCACGGGGCGTGGTTTCTTCGATGCGGCATAGGCGGATTCAGCCAGGATACATAAGGCCATGGCCAACATTATTGATGGAGTTCAGAATACCTTTGAAGCCATATTTGCTAGGCGGCTGAATCCAGATGAGATAAGTGTTGATAATTTGAGCGGTTTGCTGGTGCCTTTCTTTTCAGATGTCAGGACCTTTGTACAAGATGATTTTGAGAATACTTCTACTTTCTCCACTTTGATCCAGAACACGCAGAACTCCTTGATGGCTTGGCGAGAAAATCTTGTACGAGGCAGCTGAGTTCATTAGTCAACAGTATTAGAGAGTTCTGAGTCTAGATTGTGTTCCACTGATATTCGTAAGCTTGGAGTTGAGTGTGCGAACTTTCTCGCAATCTTAGCGCACGGAATACTTTGATCAAGAGAGAATGGAATAGCCTTCGGACTATTTTGTTCTGCTGTTTGGTGCGATCACAAAAACCACATCAACAAATCCCCATGTAGGAAATGTTTGCAGCCTTAGACACAAGTATGTTATCGTCCCAACCAGCATACTGTCATAAATTTTCCCATCTCTTAGATTGCAAATGTAAACACAGCCATACGCCCTTTTTGCAATAATAAAATTTCTCCAAGATGTTCGACCACTTCACAAACCCCAACTTCAAAATTATATTGATAAGCAAATGCTTTCCAAAAATGATTAGGACCTCCATTGAGCACGTTTCACTCCAAGTTTGTGTCCACAAGAGACCCACAAATTTTCCTTAATTGTACAACTAGAAAAGCTAAATGATTTTCCCCACAAACCAGCTAAGGTGGAATCATTTCACCACCAACACTGAAGAAGGTTTTCGTCCTCCAAAGGTTGAGTTGAACCAGGTGGAATAAGAGGAATAGAATTTGACATTTGAGCTGCCATTCTTTGGGGAGTGCAGATGGATGTTTGATTCATTTAATGTACCAGCCATATTCTGGCAGTTTTTAGGTTTAGGGCTAGAGGTGGCATGATGGCCACTCTATTGATTGTAACCCTGCCGTCTTTTGGGAAACTTGGCTAGCTATAAAAGGAGTCCCCCTCATTTTAATTATTAGGAAGATTAGACAGTAGTATTGGGCCTGCATTAGAGCTAGAGATTGGAGAGATTGCGTAGAGCATTGTAGACATTTGAGTGTGGAGGAGAAATAAAGTCCTTCTTTGAAAACTTTTGTGGAGATATAGTAACACTTTTCATGAAAATAGATCTTTTATTGATGATGGAATTCGTCTTGTCATGAAGCCTTAATCTCTTCTTCCTTTCGAATCCAAGTAGTATAATTTTCGTCTCATGCAAGGTTTACTTTGACCCTTTTGAAGTAGCCACTTTACTCCATACCCTAGCAGCTTGGATGATAAGCTCCTTGCGTGGTGACTGGAAATCATTATTTAACTTCAATTGTGATTGGGTATCTTATATGCGTCGTTGTGATGGTGTATGCATGTTTAGACATCATAATTTGAGATTGCTGATCTTTTTGATTTCTTAGTATTCTTCGGCTATCACGGGGCGTGGTTTCTTCGATGCGGCATAGGCGGATTCAGCCAGGATACATAAGGCCATGGCCAACATTATTGATGGAGTTCAGAATACCTTTGAAGCCATATTTGCTAGGCGGCTGAATCCAGATGAGATAAGTGTTGATAATTTGAGCGGTTTGCTGGTGCCTTTCTTTTCAGATGTCAGGACCTTTGTACAAGATGATTTTGAGAATACTTCTACTTTCTCCACTTTGATCCAGAACACGCAGAACTCCTTGATGGCTTGGAGAAAATCTTGTACGAGGCATGAGCATTCAGTCACAGTATTAGAGTTTCAGCTAGATTGTGTTCCACCGATTTCAGTTCAGGAAGTTGAGGCCGTGCTTCGCAGATTCATGGAGTTGGCAGAGAGAAGGCAAATGGGAACACACTACTAGACGAGGATCTTCTAGAAGACTGAATGTGGACATTTATTACCTTTACTATTTTTGGGAGTGAGTGGGAATCTTTGATTCATTTAATGTACCACTCCCTATTCTGGCAGTTTTTAGGGTTAGGGCTGAGGTGGCATGATTCTGGCCACTCTATTGATTGTAACCCTAGCCGTCTTTTGGGACTTGGCTAGCTATAAAAGGGGGAGTCCCCCTCATTTGTAATTCATTAGAAGATTAGACAGTAGTATTGGGCATTAGCATTAGAGCTAGAGATTGGAGAGATTGCATAGTAGAGCATTGTAGACATTTGTTAGTGTGGAGGAGAAAGAAAGTTTTCCCTTTGAAAACTTTTGTGGAGATTGTTGTGTAACACTTTTCATGATAATAGATCTTTTCATTGATGATGGAATTCGTCTTGTCATGAATAGCTAGCAAGGTCTCTTCTTCCTTTCGAATCCAAGTAGTATAATTTTCGTCTCATGCAAGTAGTTTACTTTGATGTGTGGTGTTTTATTGAGATAGCTTCACTTTACTCCATACCACTAGCAGCTTGTTGATGATAAGCTTGCCTTGCGTGGTCGACTGGAAATCATATTGAGTTTAACTTCAATTGTGATTGGTATGCTTATATGCGTCGTTGTGATGGTGTATGCATGTTGAATCATAATTTGAACATCTTTTGTTATCCCTTTGAAGATTGCACCGATTTTACTGAGGCTGTCCGACGCGAGGCTAGGTGAAATCTGGTTGAAGTCTATTGAAACGAAGCCCCACATATCCTGCATTTAGAATAGAACATAAGTTTCTTAGGCCTTATACTCTTTTACTTTCAGCACATTTCTGATTAGTTTTAGGAAACCAACCACATTGCCAAATCATACACGTAAGAATCCCCTTCAAATCATACACTGACTGTTAACTACAAGAAATCTGAACAATTGCGTAAGTCCCCTCGTAAGAACACAGCAATACACATCAACCAACTGAGGGTATTCTAAGTATTCGGAACCTTGGAGTTGAGTGTGCGAACTTTCTCGCAATCTTAGCGCACGGAATACTTTGATCAAGAGAGAATGGAATAGCCTTCGGACTATTTTGTTCTGCTGTTTGGTGCGATCACAAAAACCACATCAACAAATCCCCATGTAGGAAATGTTTGCAGCCTTAGACACAAGTATGTTATCGTCCCAACCAGCATACTGTCATAAATTTTCCCATCTCTTAGATTGCAAATGTAAACCCTACAGCCATACGCCCTTTTTGCAATAATAAAATTTCTCCAAGATGTTCGACCACTTCACAAACCCCAACTTCAAAATTATATTGATAAGCAAATGCTTTCCAAAAATGATTAGTAAATCTGACCTCCATTGAGCAAAGAAGATAAATCGTTTCACTCCAAGTTTGTGTCCACAAGAGACCCACAAATTTTCCTTAATTGTACAACTAGAAAAGCTAAATGATTTTCCCCACAAACCAGCTAGGGTGGAATCATTTCACCACCAAAACTGATCTTCCCTAGAAGGTTTTCGTCCTCCAGAGGTTGACTTGAACCAGGTTCAATCTCTCGACCCACAAGGGTTTCAATAAGAGGAATAGAATAAAATTGACATGTCCAAATGAGCTCTCATAACCTCCTTTTATACTTTTCCCGCCAAACTCTCTAGAAACTTCTATTTAAAATTCACTTTTAATTAAAACTCCATTTAGCTCTGAAAAGGACCTTTTAATTAAAATAATCATAATTTGACATGCAAGGCCCTTGTTTTATGCATCCATGATTTAAAATATTTTATCCCAGTTTCGACAAGCTATAACACTAAGGGGCCTCTTAAATATCTTAATTAATATTTGACAACCTTAGTAAATTAATTAAAATAAAGCCATTAATATCCTCATTTTGCAAACATGGCCGAAATGCATCGGAATCAAAAACTAACTGCACTGAAGTGATCCTAACGAAGAATAATGATAAATGGAGCTGACTAGGTGACTTTCTATAAATAGACACCCTCTCCAAGATTCTTGGAGAGCACACTAGAAGCCAAAAACATCTAAGAGCATCAAATGACTCCTCTAAACCATCTATGCTCACTAGTAACATCAAATTACCCTTCTGATCAAGTAGAGAAAAACCCAGAAAACCATCTCCAACTACAAAGCAAGATGACCCAAAAACGGGTCCATTACAAAGGATACTTGTGCAATTGTGTTGTGGGGCCGTAGAAGGCTTGGATTAGGTGTTTGCATTTGGATGAGCATTGTTACAATACCACCTACTATATGTCAATTGGGATGACTCCCTTCAAAGCATTGTACAGTTATGATGCTATGTCTTTCATAGACTCGGCATTTGGGGACAACAAAGCTCCTAAGGTGAAGAATTGGATACATGAGAGTCATGAAATCCTTAAGTCACTTAGGGATAACCTTCAAAATGCACAAAATCAGCAAAAAATCTGTGGATAGGCACAGAGTTGAGAGAAGTTTTGAGGTGGGAGATTTATTTTTCTTGTGTCTATAGCCTTACAGACAATCTTCTTTGAAGAATAGTGCTAAGAAGCTAAAGCCTCACTTCTATGGCCCTTACAAGATTGCACGGTGAGTTGGTAAAGTAGCTTATGAATTAAACTTTCCTGAAAATAGTAGAATTCATAATGTGTTGCACATTTCTTGCCTCAAAAGGCACTCGAGCAGCACATCACTTCATCACCAGAGCTTCCACCATTGGATGAGGAGGGTATATTGGTTTCTATTCCTAATGTTATCCTAGATGTCCGAGAGAAGATATTGAAAAGCAAAATGCTTTAGTAGTATCTCATTAGATGGAAGAACTTGCCTTTAGAGGATGCTACGTGGGAAGGTGAATAGATTTTACAGCATCCGGATCTGCGGTTGTTGGAGGACAAGCAATCTCAAGAAGGGAGAACTATAATGTCCCCTTCCATGGAGTAGCAAAAAATTTCCCGTTTAGCCTATTTATTTCCTATAGACTAATTTTGGGCCATATCAGGGAATTAATTAAAGTTATCCAATAAAGCAAATATTATGAATGATTTTACTTAATTAATTATATAAGTAACAAATGTTTTAAAAATAGAATATATTATAAATTCAGTTTATAAAAGTGTTTTAAATACTACATTGAGCGGGAAATTAAAAGCACCTTCAAGAAAGTCTTTGGGAAAATATAAAAGGTTATTTGAGAGATCATTTATATATGCTTGTTTATTTTCTCTATTGTGGAGTTTGAGCTTTGAGCTTAAGCAAACCCTAGGACAGAAACCCTTAGGGTATCAATTTCAGTAGTGAAATATCTATTCTAGTTGATTGCAGGTGGAATCATATAGGTTTCACGTAGATGGAATAGCAAATGCATAATTTGTGAAAATATATCAGCACACCTCAATTTTTTGAATTTTTTTTGTCAGAAATTTGTGCTACTATGATAATTACTATTGAAATATTCAATCAATTTTAGGTTAAAATGGTATGTCCTCGGGGATCCTCTTAAATCTTTGTTTCTGTTTCTTTCTTTTCAATTTGTATTCTAATTTTTTTTGTGGCATAGAGTTAAGGTAGATCTTATTAACATTATTTTTCCTTCATTCTAAGTGTTACATTCTTGAAAGTGCCTTTTAGAATCAGCCCTGGTAATGTTGGCATTTTTTTATGTTTTGATGTGTAGCACTCACCGGAAGCATGTGTGGGGAGATCTTGTTAACTAATAGAGTGGGAATATGTGCTTTTGTTTGCATTGAATCAACATGCTATGCCTAATTTCATCTTTTATCAATAGAATTGATTTCTTAGGTGGGAACTGGGAACTATTGCTTACGTCTGCCCCTACCCTATACTTATATTTTATATCCAATTAAAGAAAAAATACTTGGATTAATCAAAGTTCAATTGAAACCAACTAGGCTTTCCATTTGATAGATTATTTACTTGCTTTTGTACTATCAGGCATGGCTGATATATTTTTGGCGAAGAGCTAAACTTCACAAAGTTGAAGATATTGCTGATGAAAGGCTTCAATACTGGATTAGTCGGAATAATCAGTCACCAACATCTCATGATGTAGTTGATGGTAATTGTGTTTTGGCTTTCATGTTAGCAGGCTTATGGCTCTTTTTCCTCGCAAAATACTATGATCATGGCACTTCTTTCAAAGTGTTTGAATTTACAAACTTTGTTAAGAATTTTTTTATTACATTGGGCTAAGATATTCTATTGGTATATCAGTTCAGCGAGGACTGATGGAACTACAAAAGCTAGGCATTGAGGAGCAATTGTGGGAGGCTTCACGCAATGAAATCTCCTAAGAATTTAGGAATTCAAATGTCGATTATCGTTTGAAAGCAGAAAATGGCCTAACCTAAGTTTGGCTTATAAATAAACGGGTTCTCGAGCTAGATTTTCTTTTATTGGTCTCCACACTTCAAACTTCATTCATTTGCTTTGTTTTTCATTGTAAGATGTAACCTTAGATTTTTCAAATCGTGGACTCTGTTAGGTGACTCGATAGTGCAACCCTCATTTTTATCATGAATGAAATAAACAAACTCACTATGTAAATTAGCTCCAATGCTTTGTTTTGGAGAACCAAAATGCTTCTTGGTGAAAACACACTATTCTTTTTTAACACTATAAATATATCACTAGATTCTAAATTGTACTCGTTTTCATTCATTCCAATCTGAGGCATGACATGTTTTCAAGATTGGTGAGGAAAGTTACACCAACGAATACATCTTGACGGTTATTGTGAAGGGAGTTCGATTACAAGGGTTCTGAAATCTGAAAGACTTCAGTTAGAGATTATTTAGTGCAAACTTGTATTTTTCTATCTTTTTTGTACAAACATAACGAATTACCTATGGTAGTACGAATGTATCTCTTCTTTTATGAAATCAGGGAACTGTAATAATTTAGAGTAGAGCAGCATACATAAAATTATTGTGACAGAAATGCTAATTCCTATTCCTTAGGTTGTACTTTAATCAGATTACAAATTTGTATTGAGGCTCTATTTTAATTTGCACAGATTGCAGGATAAAGCCTAGAGATCTTGAAGTCCATAATTCAAAATGAAATTAAAGTGTTAAAGACATACAAATCAGAGGTATACACTAAAAATCTGGAGTAACATTCCTATATATCATGACAACGTATTCTCAAAAGGATGTCGATCCTTATCGATTCATATTTAAATGTGTATATATCGTTAGCATTTTCATTTTTTTCTTCTTTTTTAAATCAAGGGAAAAGAGGAGCATGACACTCTGTAGTTTTTTAATACTTGTTTATGGAAACTTTTTGCATGCTCTGTTTTCTTAACGACTTTTAAAAATCTCAAATATTCTATGTTCAAATCCACGTTGCAACTAGCATTGGAACCAAAAACTAGGAAACACATAATAAGGATATGTTCAAGATCTAGATCTAATCCAAATATTGGGTATAGATCAAGCCAGTTGTTAAATAAAAATAAATGACAAAAGTAATAGATAATTTAGTTGGAAACAAATTAACTAAATGTTTACAGCGGATTTAGAAAAATAAAATAAAAAATGCCTAGAAGACTTGGAAATGAAGCAAATGCTTGTAAAATTGCAAGGGCCACGTGAAGCATGGTATGGTTCCCAATTTTTTTTATTTTTATTTTTGTCTTAAATGATATTTCCCAATCTATGAATGGTTTTTGGGAATTCCCAAAGAGCCAACACCTATTCGAGTAGGGCAAACCCTTTTGTTGTGTGTGTAGAGGTGAGTGCTTTAGGTTTTTAAACATTCATAAGAGGAAAGGAACCGTCCAATTCTTTTGGGAGTACAGAGGATGACCTAGGTTAGTGAGATTGCATTCGAGCTCAACCAGTGGGCAAGCATACATCAAGGATGGCAAACAGTTCTAGCTGCTTTCAACATTTCTCTATTAGTCAGGATAGTAATGCAGAAAAGTTTATTTTTATGAATAGCTTCTCTATTGTAAATTATAAATTAGTGTTACACATATTCACAAAAAAAAGGTGGAAATAGTCACACCCTTAAAGTCCATAAGGGACTACAATTCACAACATAAAACATAATAATAAATATCAGTCCTTAAGCGACAATAGAAAGAGCAAAAGGAGGAGGAGATCTTGATCAACCGTCTTGCCCAATACATTAGAGGGGTCCAAAGTGTCCATAAAGGGTCCCATCCATCATTACCATATTTAACATTATCTTCTTAAACCATATGAATGGGAGAAATATTAAAAACCAGTCAATAAAATTTGTCGGAATCAAGCCATCTTGTATTTCTGTCACCACGACCAGCTCTACTGAGCATGATCTCTCCTTACAAGAGAAGCTGGGGAATAGGCATCTTGATTGTCATACACTAAGTGACTACATCCTTCACGACACCCTCAAGAAGAGGTGGGAGTTTGTTGGGTAAAAATTATGTAATCACCTTTTCATAGATTACACAACCTAGATTTCAACCACAATTGTGTGAGATATAATCTCTCCTCTCAAAAAGGGGAGGCACCCTTCTTACTGCTAACAAAGCTAAGGTAAAACTAATTAAGTATTAACAAAATGTACACTAAAGTTACGAAAATGGGGGGGCGGGGGGAGGGCGTAGGGTTGTCACATTCATGCTTCTTTCTTTTTTCAGAGAAGATGTTTTACAATGCTTCACAGTCAATAGTTCTGATTCAAAATAACTTTAAACTAAAAACAAGCAGTAATGCCAATACCTCTATCTTGTCAAAGCAAAGTGTAGAGATACTAGGTATGATAATAATAAACAAATAAAAGAAAGAAAGAAAAACTCACAAAGGCACAAAGTCGTTCCATAGCTTTTCAACGATGGATCTGTGAGAATCGTAACATTTGTTGTATTAGAAGCACAGTCTTCTTAGATACAACAATTCCTCGAACAACATGAACAATTACAAACACAAAGTCTTGTAGATCATTCAACAATAGTATCCAAACATAAATGTAAATTCAAATAAAGAATTTAACACAAAGTTTACATAAATCTATTTGAAGCCCTTCAGAGCTCATCTACTAACCACTACCAATATGATCAATCCACAAGATTATCGATTCCAACAAAAAGTCTAGTATGCAATTCACTTCTTTATTGATCAAATTTTCATTCACAAACATGAACACAAAGTTTCACAAATCTGCTTCAAAAAGAGTAGCACTTCATTGCAAAATACTAAAGGTAAAGATTACAATAGAAATCCCTCTTATTTATAAAAGAGAGGGAAGAGCAAATCTAGGAAATTAGTTGAGTAAAATTAGGAAAGTTAGGTGAGCTAATTTAGGAAAATCTCACCTAACTTTGACTAAGTCAAAATGTTGTCCATCTTTGTGGAACTACATCTCATATTTTACATGTAATTACATTTGCTAAAAAGACATTTAAGATGTTGAAAACTATTTACAAGATGCATAAAGGGAAGCATCAAAATATTCAACACTAGAGATCAAGAGTCTTCACGGTTCCTTGCTTTGGGCGTGGAAGTCTTCATACTTCTTCTTGGTCTCATGTATGAATGCATCATCTAGGCCGACTGTGTAATCTACAAGGGTGTGAACTCTTGTGATCGACCTTCTGGCAGATGAATGGATTTTCTTGCGCTCGCAAAGATGCATGTTGAGATTATCAATGGTCAGCTGTGTATCACAAATGACATACATTGAGGCTTTGGAAAAGTTGGCATCCTCCACTTGCTATGTGACGACCTCTTTGTAGATCTGGGATAGTTCACTAGATCAAAAGATGTCACCTTCAGGATCACTTGACGAAATTGTTACCAGATTTTCACCTATAGGCTCAATCAAGATAAGCTATCTATGTTTCAAAATGAATGGTACATTTTAAAATTTCTATGTTACATTCAATTATACAAATAAAACAACTTTACAAGATTACAAGAATACAAAAGTATTACATTCATACAAGTGAATGAGACATAAAAGATTTTACAATCTTTCTGAAAATGTAATCTTTATTGAATGTAATAAGATACATGTGTCTCACACAGCAAGCCATGAGACTAACTTTTCCTTTATACAAATAAAGATAAATTAATACACGAATAAATAAAGGAAAATAAATGTGCATGTAAGAGGGATGACCAATCATTTCCTGAATGAATGGTTAATGTTTATCTCACTTCGGTGTTGTCCTCGTTGCTTGTCCTTCCTAATTTCCACGTGCTCTTGTTCATGCAGTAGTCAAGCAATGTATTAGAGTTATACTCTAAGCAATGAAAGGTCATAACCATACACGATCATTTATATCATCCACCTATGCATGTATTAACTCATCTCCATGTGCATCAAAGATTAATGAATGCCTTAGGTGTCTAGGAAAACCATTTGGTCAACGTACACACAAAAGACAGTCATTTTTTCTAACTTGTTTGTTCCATGTGCAGCTACAAGTGCAATTATTTTCAGATCAAATGAGTGGAGATAAATGTGGCTCCCACAAGGGTTGAGCCCAACTCATTAAATATGCACAACTTTAGGTGAATTTCAGTGCATTCATTGCATATTACAATAACAATGTTTGCTAATTGAAACAGTAAGTATTCAAATGTAAATGAAGCGAAGGTACCAGTGCAGGCCATAAAGAAAAATTCGCAGTAGGCTTGCAAAAGGCAGAGACAAAAATCTTTCTCATTTCATGGTGGTCCACTCAAGAAGGGGTTTATCATTCACAACAGTGAATTAATAAATTCACTGGTCTAAATAATAAGCAATTGCACAATGGAACCACAATGAAACAATAAAGATCAAACATGATGATAGGAACATGGAGAAATTAAGCTACAACAATAATCAAATCAAATAATACAACTAAAGATATTCATGACACGGTTCTCAGCAAAAGAGCAATGCATATTAAAGGCAGTAAGCTATAGGAGTTTTGGCAAGTGTTTTTCATGAATAAGGAAGACTGTACAATGAAAAGGATTATTATCATTTGAGTCTGGATTCTGATGTTTATAACCATGGAGTGGGTACCGTTAGTAGGAGCTCAAACGACATAAAAATATTATAAAATTTTGATCTCCGGATTTTGTACTGCAAAGGAAAAGTGTCTCATAATTACACTTTGATGAAATAATCAAGAGAAGATGGAGTCAATAGGTTTTAATAATAAAGATAAAATATGGCTACATTTTGCAAGTAACTATGTGATTCATCAAGCATTGCAGCATGATAGTGAAGCTTAATGAAGTGCTACAATGACTCCAATAACTCAGTTTCACCTCATAGTGACAACAAAATTGTACATCATTCAACTACACATCAAAAGATACAACTGATACTAGCTTGTAATGAATTTTTTGTAATCACAATGAACGGTGTTATCAATCTCTTTGAAGAAGTTCATTGGATACTTTGTGCCAGTAATAAAGTTTGTGAATAATTTTTTATAAAAGCAAGGTTATGTAAAGACCAGTTGCTGATAGTTCAGATCATCAACAGAGCCTTCAAGGTTTTAATCCATGAAAGAGAGACAAAGACCATGACCTGTGTGGTGTATTTATTCAGAATTCATTACACATTTTTGGGCACAATAAGTTATAAGAACAATTTTGCAAGACAAGGTCCTTCAACTACTTTCAGGAATGAAGAGAATCTTAAATTTTTCTTTTTGTACAAAACTGGAGATGTCTTTTTGCAATAATCTTCAAAAAAGAGAAATACCCAGAAGGCCAAATTTTAGTTCTTCAGAATGTGAAAGCATGGTGCGGGTTTAACAACACAAAGATGCAGATACATAAAGGAAAAACCCAGAGAACCATAAAATATTTCCGGTGACTAAGAATGGTGGGATAATAAGGCCGAGCCTTAGCCATTTCCAAAAAAGTGAAGTGAATCATGGAGCGGGTTTGATAACCCTACAAGCATATAACCGTGGATAGATTTACATCTGCAGAAGAATTCTAAAAGTGTTAAAGAACAGGGGTATGAGAAATTTTCCTTTGAAAGGATCAACAAAAATATCAATAGAGCTTAATACCCAAATGTGCAAAATGTATGGTTGTAGCTACATAATGGAGAGAAATGCTTTCAAATACCACAGTAAGAGCTTCTCATACTTTTTATGGCTGCTGGATAAAGAAGAGAGACATAAATCTGCTAAAAAGTCTTCTTCAAATCCTTTAAATCATAATTTTCATGACAAACAAATGAGATACTCATAGAGAAATAACAAGGAAGAAAAATGTTCATTGTTTCTTCATCATAGAGTTCAAGTATGTATCTTATGCTTAAAGAATGAAAAGGAAATGCAAAATGCGTACTCACAGTTGATTCAATCGAGTTGTATTACAAGTGTTTATTTGCACAAAATCTATTGAAAATGCCTCTGATCAGTTGTAGGATTCATCATTGAAGTTGCAAATCGAGCCCTCAAACCCTATGGCAACGGAAGAAACTTCCTTGTGAAGTTTCAATATCAAATGAAATGAATTTTCATTTTTCTTGTCTCTTACTTAGGGTTAAAACCCTAAATGGTCGATAGGAAAACTTTCATTTTTATGACCATGTTTTTAAATAAAACAATGCAACTATTATAATGTTGTCTCCTTATTCCTTAGGCTTTTATTATGGTGAAAAAGTAAGACTCATATTACTTATCAAATATCTTAGTTATTCTTTACTATGATTCTCAACTTGGCAATTCCTATTGATTTGGAGTTTTAGCCGATACATGAAGATATGAAGTCTTTTATTTTTGGAATTTGTTCATATTGTAAATGATTAATGTAAGTGATGCTTTATAAATCACTTACTTTAAATCATTGTTTTTCTTTAAATACAAAAAATAGAAACATATGCTTATATGACCAAGTCTTGGGAGAGAAAGATGGAGAGTCTTTTATGATTTGCTAAAAATGGGGAAGTTGTAAATTGTTTTCAAAACACATGCCACGAATGATGGGAGGTTATTTTCAATTTGGGAACACAAGGAGAGCATCTAGGAGCTAATTTATTGAGTTTTTATGTTGGGTATGGTCAAATTGACCTTTTCAACCCTTTATGAGCTCTTTTTGGAGAAAATTTACATACTAGATTTTAGGTTTTGAGAGTGCTTACGAAAATGAGGTTTCTAGAACCTTATTTTGTGGAGCAACTTAGGAGTTTGGCTACTTAGCCATTTTGTAACTCATTTTTGAGTCAAATCTGGATATGCAGATAGAGACTTTGTGACTTTGAGAGTCCCTTGTCATACTTTTGCAGGTTTTGTAACTCATTTGGAGCATAATATATAGAATTTACCTTGGTTACTATTGATGATTCAATTTACCTTCTTGTTCTTGCAAAGTATTGTGCATTTTCAGGTGATTGATCAAGTTACTTTGTGATTTTTTTCTATTTCCTTATAACTTTGTCTCATGTTTCCATACCTTTCTTTGCAAAAGTAGCATTATACAGGTTACAAACTAGGTTTACAAAATTGCACATGAATTTTAATTTGTGGAAATTACTTTTCCTTCTAGAAAATGTGTGTAAGTCAAACCTGTTTGTGAAACACTTATACATAACCTACAGAAACTTGATGTGTAATCTCATGTCCATCATCAATATTCAAGTGTGATTTGAGTATCCCATAGCTCTTGTCAATTTGGTGTATCACCCATTTCATTTTCATATTTTCAGAATTCTTCATTTTATGCAGCCATATTCTTACCCTTTTCCCATCAAGTCTATAGTTTAAGTGATATTACCAGTTAGGAACCGGCCTAGAACTTGGAGGTTTCACTTCATTCTAAGTGTCCCACATAGAAGTGAATCCAATGTTTTACCAAAATTGCTGAAACTTGTGTAGTTCAGAAACAGGGGCAAATTTTGGTAATTAACAAAAATCTAGAGAGAAACTGCAAGGATGGTGAATCAACAGGTATTAGCAGAAAAAGCAGCATTGGAAAGTGTAAAGCAAGCAAACGATGTTGAGCAAGCGTGAAATGAGCAATTAGGCATGCAAAACAAAGTGAGAATGAAGAAACAATGTTCATAGCAAAAATGGAGTGATTTTGAAGTGTTTAAGGCAAAAACTACCAAATGTGTAGGAGTGTTGAAAATCAGTGCTCCTACACTTAGAGAGATGATTTCATATGTAAGGGCGCTGAAAATCAACACCCTTACATGGGAAGATTTTTATTTCATGCACAAGTGCTAAAAAATAGCGATCTGGCATGTTTTGGAAGGAAATTGTATTTTGTGTAGAAGCGCTAAAAAAATCCACTCCTACATGTGCCAGAAAATGATTAAGGCATGAAATATGTAAGAGCACTAAAAATGAAAGCTTTTACATGTGACTTGAGTTTTGAGATGTAGAAGTGCTAAAAAACTCCGCTCCTACATGTGCCAGAAAATGACTAAAGCATGAAATATGTAAGAGTGCTAAAAATCAGCGCTTGTGCACAAAAGATTAACTCTGACAAAAATGCACAAGTGATGATTTTTAGCGCTTGTGCACAAAAGATTGAATTTGAAAAAAATGCACAAGCACTAAAGCTGATTTTTAGCACTTGTGCACAAAAGACTGAATTTGACAAAAATGCACAAGCATTGATTTTTAGCACTTGTGCACAAAAGACTGACTTTGACAAAAATGCACAAGCGCTAATTTTTAGCATTTGTGCACAAAAGACCGAATTTGAAAAAAAATGCACGAGTGCTGATTTTTAACACTTGTGCATTTTAAGGACTTAAAAGAATTTCAAACTCAACATGTAGGAGCATTGAAAATCAACGCTCCTACACTTTTGCCAATTTTCACAACTCCCAAAGGCTAGAAGTTGATGAAGATACTTGTTTCGAAGCTCTTCGAAAGACAAACGGAGGAAGACAAACAAACTGTTTGAAATTTTGGAATGCACTTCAAGGTGGATTGAGCTTCACCTCATTTTGAGTGCTTGAAAATCACAAACGTATGAAACAGACAAGTTTTGTAGGGGGGTTATCCATGAATCGAGTGCTGCTAGATTCTAAAATAATAGATGGCTCTTGTTGGGGAGCTTCCTTTAACTGTTCTTTGAAATGAATGAAGGGAGAACTCTAGAATTCATGTTCCTTTATCCATCCATTGGGCATAGAGTCAGGCGATGACAATAAAAAGCAAATCTACGAAAATAAGACACAAACCTATGCAAATGCACTTATTGAAAAGGTAAAATCCTACCTAATCAAAACTAGCCATCAATGAAACCTTCTCAAATGAAACCGTTCATAGGTTCAACAAAATAGTTTCCTTTCTTCAACAGCTTGCAATGCCTTCCATAATCATTAGCAACTACGTGTAGATGAACTTGAGGCATTGCTTCATGAAAGAGATGAACAGGTTCAGCTACCTCTGAAAATATATCAGATATACTGCTCCTCCAACATGAATCATTGAATCTAGACTGCTCCTACACATTTACAAATATATCTTTAGCTACATCCTCAAGTTTATCTTTACGCTCAGGTGCAAGTGGAACCTCTGTCTTCCCATTGGCCTCCTACCAAGCAAGATGTCTTATGGGACATTCCCTTGATTGGTCAAAAATTGAATGTTTCTTACCAGTTGCTACTTGAACAACTGATTCATCAACGATGGCAACCTCATGTTGATTGGAATGATCTCCTTCATGTGATTCAGATGAAGATATGACTGCACTGCATACCTCAATATGATGTTCACCATCTTCAAACTTGGTAAAATCTGAATTATTTATAAGAAGGTCCTCATCATGCCTTTGGGAATTTCTTTTGTGCAACATGTGTTCAAGTTCATGACCTCGAAACACAAATGCATTCTTTTCAACTTGACTAAGACCTTCGTGCATGTCCATATTTTCAGATCTCAAGACAAGATTGTCTTCATTCACTTAAACTTCAAAAAAATGACTTTCATCATTTTTCTTTTCATCAATGGCTTTCTAAGACTACATAAACCAGAATTGGGAGTTGCCAACTATGTCTGCTCCCTTTTCTCGGAAGAGAATAGCGAGATCACTTGGATCGAAGTCAGGATGCTTCGCTACTACTTTTACTAATGGTGCCTCAAGAGCAAGCCTCTTCAGAGTTGAAGATGACTTGTGATGATTCCTAACAACAAAATCATGAGCAACACTTGAAAGTGACCTCCTTGGTATTTCCTTGCGAGGCATAGAAAACACGCCTTGAGCTAGCTGCTTTTTGAGGACAAGTAGCTCATTAACCAACCTTTGCACCATAGGATCCATCCTTGTGATGGAAGAAAATAACTCTAAAGAAGGGATTTCTTTAGACTCATTTGATTCAATTTTTTATTTTCCTAGCAAGATTGAGATCATCTTCAATTTTTGTTGCCAAGGTATGCACAATTGCAAGAGTAGTTGGGGTTGCTCTTCTCAATAGGAAACCAACCTTGGGGACTTGAGCATTTACAAAGAAACATTTCAAATTCTCAGTTGTAGGTTGAGCAACAGTTGGAATTCTTTGTGTCAACTTGTTGAAGTGAGCAATGAACTCACGCATAGGCTTGTGAGATTCCTTCTTCAACTGGGTGAGCTGACACAACAAAGCATGGGTTTGAACCTTCCTTCAAACTTGACTATGAGAGTTTCCCAGTTTGTGATGGTACTTGGTGTCAGATGATAAAACCAATTTGTAGCGACACCTTGGAGAGTTTCCATAAACAACCTTACAGATACTTCTTCGTGTTCAACACCATGAACTCCACAAGCAATGTAGAAAGCAACAACGTGCTTGTCAGGATGTTGTTGTCCATCACCAAAGAACTTGGGAAAGTTCTTATGTGAGCCTTCAAGAAGTGCATGTAAGGGTAAGAGATAGACTCAACGGACCAAAAGCATTTCCCCAAGGACCTTGAGCAACCATTTACATGTCCTTAGTGAAAGCTTGAAAAACTTATAAGAAAATAAATTACAATGAAAAAGGACATGAGTATACTTCAAAAAAAAAGTGTGAGGCTTTTGAATGTGTTATCGTGTCCCTAGTGGAGTCACCAAAAAAACTATTGGGTGAAAATCATGTAATCACCTTTTCAATATATTATACAACCTAGATTTCAACCACGGTTGTGTGAGATATAATCTCTACTCTCAAAAAGGGGAGGCACCCTTCTTACTTCTCACAGAAGCTAAGGTAAAACTAATTAAGTATTTACAAAACGTACACTACACTTACGAAATGGGGGGGTGTGTCACATTCATGCTTCTCTCTTTTTTCAAAGAAGATGTTTTACAATGCTTCATAGTCAATAGTTCTAATTCAAAATAACTTTAAACTAAAAACAACCAGTAATGCCAATACCTCTATCTTGTCAAAGCAAAGTGTAGAGATACTAGGTATGATAATAATAAACAAATAAAAGAAAGAGAGAAAATCTCACGAAGGCACAAAGTTATTTCGTAGCTTTTCAACAATGGATCTGTCAGAATCATAATGTTTGTTGTATTAGAAGCACAAAGTCTTCTTAGATACAACAATTCCTCAAACAACATGAACGATTACAAGCACAAAGTCATGTAGATCATTCAACAATAGTATCCAAACATAAATGTAAATTCAAATAAAGAATGTAACATAAAGTTTCCATAAATCTATTTGAAGCCCTTTAGATCTCATCTACTAACCACTACCAATATGATCAATCCACAAGATTATCGATTCCAACGCAAAGTCTACTATGCAATTCTCTTCTTTATTGATCAAATTTTCATTCACAAACATGAACACAAAGTTTCACAAATCTACTTCAAAAAGGGCAACACTCCATTGCAAAATACTAAAGGTAAAGATTACAATAGAAATCCCTCTTATTTATAAAAGAGAGGGAAGAGCAAATCTAGGAAATTAGTTGAGTAAAATTAGGAAAGTTTGGTGAGCTAATTTAGGAAAATGTCACCTAACTTTGACTAAGTCAAAATGTTGTCCATCTTTGTGGAACTACATCTTAGATTTTACATGTAAGTACATTTTCTAAAATGACATTTAAGATGTCAAAAACTATTGACAAGATGAATAAAGGGAAGCATCAAAATATTCAACACTAGAGATCAAGATTCTTCATGGTTCCTTGCTTTGGGCGCGGAAGTCTTCATACTTCTTCTTGGTCTCCTGTATGAATGCATCATCTAGGCCGACTGTGTAATCTACAAGGGTGTGAACTCTTGTGATCGACCTTCTGGTAGATGAATGGATTTTCTTGCACCTACAAAGATGCATGTTGAAATTATCAATGGTCAGTCGTGTGTCACAAATGACATGCATTGAGGCTTTGGAAAATTTGGCATCCTCCACTTGATATGTGACAGCCTCTTTGTAGATCTGGGATAGTTCACTAGATCAGAAGATGTCACCTTCAAGATCACTTGACAAAATTTGGAGAGAAACTACAAGGATGGTGAATCGACATGCGTTAGCAAAAAAAAGTAGCATTGGGAACTGTGAAGCAAGCAAACAATGTTGAGCAAGTGTGAAATAATCAATTAGGCATGCAAAATCGAGCGGGAGTGAAGAAACGATGTTTAGAGCAAAAATGGAGTGATTTGGAAGTGTTTAAGATAAAAATTGTCAAATGTGTAGGACTGCTAAAAATCAGCACTCCTACACTTAGAGAGATGATTTCATATGTAAGGGCACTGAAAATCAACGTCCTTACATGTTGGAAGATCTGAATTTCATGCAAAAGTGCTGAGAAACAACAATCTGGCATGTTTTGGAAGGAAATTGTATTTTGTGTAAATGCACTAAAAAACCTCGCTCCTACATGTGCCAAAAAATGACTTAAGACATGAAATATGTAAGAGCGCTAAAAATAAGAGCTTTTACATGTGAGTTGAGTTTTGAGATGTAGAAGTGTTAAAAAACCCCACTCCTACATGTGCTAGAAAATGACTAAGGCATGAAATATGTAAGAGCGCTAAAAATCAGCGCTTGTGCACAAAAGACTGACTTTGACAAAAAAATGCACAAGTGTTGATTTTTAGCACTTGTGCACAAAAGACTGAATTTGACAAAAATGCACAAGCATTGATTTTTAGTGCTTGTGCGCAAAAAACTGAATTTGAACAAAAATGCACAAGCATTGATTTTTAACACTTGTGCACTTTAAGGACTTGGAAAATTTTCAAACTCAACATGTAGGAGCATTGAAAATCAGCACTCCTACACTTTTCCAATTTTCACAACTCCCAAAGGCTGGAAGTTGATGAAGATGCTTGTTTCGAAGCTCTTCAAAAGACAGACGAGGGATGACACTCAAACGAACTGTTTGAGATTTTGGAACACACTTTGAGGTGGATTGAAGTTTACCTCATTTTGCATTCTTGAACATCACGAACCTATGAAACAGACAAGTTTTGTAGGGGGGTTATCCATGAATTGAGCACTGCTAAATTCTACAATAACAAAGTTGAAGGAATCCTAGCAATAACACAAGGAGCAATACCCAAGTGATCCAACAAAACCTATTAATGAACAACCTCAAGTGCAACTTTATTCACTTACACTTGAATCTATATTAATGCATTGGAGAAAATCATAACTTTAGTATAAAGTGAGAAATTATGATCAATAGTACAACAAAAAAAATAGCAAAATTTTTATTTAGAGGGAATGCAAAATAAAAAAATCTCCACCTTAAAGGCATGTTAAATTTGATTGTATTTGTAGGGAGTGTGAGGCCAATCCCCTAATAAAACCATATGCAAGAAAAAGGCTCAAGCCTAAAAGACTTGAAGAAATCATGAATCCAGGTCCAAGCATCTTGAGTTCTAGGACGAAATTGGAAAATATATCTGAGAGTCTTTTGATGACTAAAAAAGGGCATAAAGTATCTACAATTCCCAAATGGGTTAAGCTAGAACCAAAGGGAAGGCCTTGGAAAATAATACACCAAGAAAAGTGGGGCCAACTTTGGTTCAAGCACAATTAACCAAATTGAGTGAAATCTAGTTGCCAAACTAATAATGAAGATTATAGATGCAATCCTTAGTTTAAAGTAGGCACCACGGGTAGATGAGGAGAAAGCCAAGAATAGCCTTTGCAAGGCTATTAATTCTAAAATGCAACATTAGGATACCACTTCCAATCCTCCCACCTAGATTTGTGACACTAAGCACCAATTTTGTGAACCATATTAGTTGGGATGGCTTCACATCAAAAAATTTCATGATCCTGATTGGAAATATGGCATTTTGCTTTGGTTTCGTTCCAAGATAAAATATTTCTAGTAACCTTAGGAAAAATATCAAGGAGGGTTTTAACCACCTTTTTGAAAAACCTCAAAGCATGGAACCAAGGAGTCTTTACAAGATAATGACTTTGACACTACATAATAGGAGACCACCAAATATTTTGTTGGTTGATGTAGACCATTACCAAAACCAATGCCACTCTTGAAAATCCAAAGTTCCATAGCTTCCCATGCTTGCCAAATATTTTTCATCACAAAGGTCTCTTGAACGTGGACAACCTCTTTCATAATATGGATGTTGAGAAGACCAATCCCCTTCCAAGCTAGTCTCCCAACAGGTTGGCTAGAAAAAATATAATGCTACTCTAAAAGATTTCAAGCTTCATTAACCTCAAGACCTCAAATGATTCACTTGGTACACAAGGTTGAACCTTAAAGTTGAGTAGAAATTAAGCCCAACCCTCTTGAATTATGGGGGAGACAACAATACTCCCAAGCCACTTGATGAAAACCTCAACAATTCTCTAAGGAAGCCCACATAAAATTTCTAATAAGTTTCTCTAACTTCAAATATGAGGATAAAGCACCCAACAAGAAGAATAATAGACATGACTGGTAGCAATATCTTGCAACAAATTTGAAACTTCTCAACTAAAGAGAAAGGTTTGGTAACCCAATAAACCAACTTCTTCTTAATCTAGCAAGTATTGCTTGCCACAAAGGTGCTAGAGAGGCTTGAAAAGTAAAAGGGACACCCAAGCATCTAGAAATTTCACCATGTTCAATCCACTTCCACCCATAAAAATTAAGCCAAAGAGTCTTGGGTACAAAGGATTATATAATATTGAGCCTTTTTCTATTGAATGTTTGAACCCAAGGCTTTACAAACAATATAACCAAGCATTGAAGAGCCTATTTACAATTTTTTTCCTCTTCTCAAAAAGTGAGAAAGAGTCTTAACAAAATGGCCATTAATAAGTTGAGGAATTAGGTAAAGAAATTCCTTTAACTAGTCCTTAAGAAATTGAATGAGATAAAAGATATTCAAATCCTTTAGTAACAAGTACATATAATGCTAGAGTGAAAAGGCACCTTAGCAGATAGACCTAAAGAGGACAAAAATATTAGATTGATGCTAATTAATAGTGAGACAAGTTGAAGCATCAACAAAGAGCATATAAATTTATTGAATAAATAGAGGACCAAGTCCCATGCCCAAAGCATTGTGAGAATAAAAGGCCACTCAATTCGATCATAAGATTTAGAAAAATCAACTTTGATGAAAATGGAATGTTGTTGAAATCATTGGGCCTATTTCATACCTTCCCACACTACAATGATATTGTCAAGAATAAATTTAGAATAGATGGAACTAGATTGTTTAGTATGCACATTCTAAGAAAGAAGATGGCATAACTTTAGTGCAAGGTCTTTAGCAATGATTTTGTTGGAGACATTAAGCGAAGTGACCAATGTCCAATTGCAGATATCCTTTGGATTGCTAGACTTACGCATGAATTTAATATTTATTTTATTAATAACCTTTCCTAAGGAATTAAAGTGGAAGGCTTCAAGATAGACATTATGAAGATTCTCCCGAACACAATCCCAAAGGGTCTTGTAAGTGCACAAGGGAAACCATCACATCAATAAGCTTTATCATTAGCCATAGTAAACACTACTTCACAAAGATCAAAAAATTGAAAATAGATGATCACAAAAAGTTCATTGAGAAGAAGAAAGCTAACAAGGAACAAATTGGAGGCACTCTTGCAAAGCATGATCACATTTAGAATATTTTTTTGAGCCTTGAAAACCTTCTCATAGTGCTTCAAAAAAACTTGAAGGATATTCAAAAGTTCCTTAAGAAAATTCTATCCATATTTTATCTATTTGATGGCTTCAGCGGTATGACAAGCTTGAAGAGCTTGAAAATACTCTTTGGAACTTTGATCTCACACTTTCAACCAATGTAACCTAGCTTTGAACTAAGTTCCTCTAGCAAAATGATTGTCAACAATTTTCTTATGATGAAGTTTAGCCACTCATAACTGTAAAACAAGAGAAAGGGGGTTGGCTTTGAGTGCAACAATGGCATGATGAAGATTCAAGGTGGTACTCTCATATGCACAATGATAAAATTTAGTTGGTTGATCATAGATACAAAGAAAGTGATAAGTACACTTAATGCCCCTATTCCACTAGACAATCCAACCAATCAACTGAGAAGGCCTAGCCTCTAAATTTCACACTTGATGGATGTGGGCTAGTGTGGGTTGATGAGTCAATAAAGAAGTATTTGAATAAAACTACAAATTGACAACCTTGAGAATGACAAGTTTCCCACTCAATATAGAACTTGATGGAACAATGGTAGAAAATAATAGCATCCGACAAAAGCTTAATCAAAAGAGGGAAACAACTAGAAAAAAAGGATTGAGTAGAAATCATAGTGTAGTGTAGGAAATTGTATACCTTTACAATTTCACGCTATGTTTGGGTCCCTTAATTAATTGGACTTAATTAAGCTCCTAATTTTCCAAATTATGCATTCCAAAGCTTTATTTTGCTGATTTTCTAAAAGGAAAACTTGTATTTAATTAATGTAATTAATATTTTAATCACTTGAAAAGAATGTGTCCTGGAATTTTGGGCTAGGACCCATTTTCCCAAGGGTGAATGGGTCCTCCTTAAGCCCTAGGTCCTAAATTTTATTATGTTTTTGGTGGTATTTTAATGATTCAAATTTCATATGCAATTGTTAGCTTTTGGAATCTAATTTAATCTAATCTTCAAGAAATTAGATAAACACCTATAAATACAGTCTTTTTATGAATTCAACATCAACAAGCAAGAGGTGAAATTTATGAGATAGAATATTATTGTTAAGAGTATTCAAAAACATATTTATCGGTCATTTGTAGCATTCAAGATCCTATCATCATGCTCAAGCTTATGTGTGTTCATGTCATCTTGTGAAGGCTAATCTGCATTGTTGATCCTAAAGCGTCCAAGCATTCAAGTATCCAACAAATCAAGCAAAGAAAGATCTAATTCCTTGGAGTGATGTGTCTGACTTCCTTCCTCTAAGGGAAGCCATTAAAGGTTTGGTAAGTTGTAGCAAGCAAGTCTTAATTCATCATTCCTTCCATTTATCAATTATCATTTTATCAAGCTTTAATTACCAAACATGGGGTTTGACTAATGCAAACCCCCATTCAAAACAAACAATTTTTCCTCTCTGTATGTGCAGATTATAGGTTGAAGAAGGACTAATAAGATCTCAAAGAGAAATTTTACAACATTGCATACATTCTCACCATTGTTGTCAAGCCACAAAAACTTAATTGTAGATTTTATTTCTGACTTTCTGACAATGGGACCTATGCCAAACTGAAGCCAAGATTTAGCATAAGAGATCTCTCAAAGGATTTTTTGGACACCCTAACTAGGACTCATTGAACCTAGGGTGAATTTTTCCTTCAAAAGAGCTTAGAACCAAAATTTAATACTAGGTACATGTGTACAAACCCTTCTCAATTTTTTTTGCAAATTGTGATTGCAGTTTTTGTATCTTCGGGATCTTGCATTTTATCATCTAGGTCTTATTTTGAATCATTAGGTTTAGCTGCATCAAATCATATCCATTTAATTCCAAATCCCATCGTCCTAAGAAAATAAGAGATTCAAGTATGATTGGCTCACCTTAGGGTTGGAAGTCAATCTCTACACCTTGTAATCTCTTAGTTTCAATGAAATCTTGGGAAGAGGGACATCATTAGTTCCAAAGTTCTTTGTATGAAGGACCTAGGACACCCCATTTTGGGATCTCCCCATTTTCCCACCATTTCATTTTGGTGAACCTAACATTGTACATCATCTTTTCTTATTCGAAGATCATTGAAACCTTAGATCTAGATTTTGCATTGCATTTAGGATTACATATTACATATTTGCATCATTAAAATTCATAAAAAGTCCAAAAATATTGTATACATTCTACATATTAGATTGCATAAAAGTGTGTTTCAGTCATTTAGATCAAAACTATGTCAAAAATTACATTAAAAAAACTTGTCATTTTGTTCATACATTGTCACAAAATTGCATTTTCATTTCATATCAATTTCTCAAAATTTTGTCACTGAAGAATTTGTTTGTAGTTAGGAACAGTGAGCTTAAATATCAAATTAAACATTTAGAAATTAATTTCTCATACCTCTATCCAAGGACACATTTTCCCTAGGGAAAACTTGTCCTTGTATAGGCAATTTTCTAAATTTTTGCACATTTATTAGTGTTTGTTTGCTTCAGTTTGATGTACCTACAGATCTTAGTTTATGTTTCAGAAATTGTATTTTTTGTAATTGTTTGCATCTAGTTCAATTAGTGAGAAAAGTGCATTGTTAAAATAAAAAATGGCATTTCAAACTAATCATTTTTGGGTCCTTGCATTTAAAATCGGCCAATTATCATTATTAGATCTGAAAATTGCAAATATCTTCCTCAATACTTGCATTGTTCTTCCTAGTTCTAAATGTTTACTATCTCTATCTAGTTTTTTTTTCCATTTTGGGTACACTTTTGGTTTGGTGAAACTTGTATGAGTATTACAACCTGGTGTCCTATTGCCAATACTTCAGTGAGACATAGTTCAAGACTCAAGACATCCTATGTTGGTACATCTCTAGTAGATCTTGGGTTTTCCAACTCTCACTCATAGTGTTGACACTGGTCAACCCATGTTGGATTCCATCCCTAATATCACATGTCCTATGACCACTACTTCTATTGATGTTGAAACCATTGTTGCTCATATCCTTCAAGAGAAACTCAAACAAATGGATAAAGCCTTAGAAAAACTTCAATATTTTTTGAGTACATAATATATTGTTGGTACTGTCATTCCTATTATAGATAACATGAGAATAATTCTTGATAAAGAACATGGAATAGATATTGTCCGTAGATTAGCTAATGTTATCAATAACCATATTCCTACTATGGCTAGTTATGCTCAAACTTTGGGTTACACCAAAAGTCAAGGAGGAAATCAAATTTCCCCCCCCCCTTCAACCATAGCCTCTCTTCCTACATACACTCATTCAACTATCACTACAACAATGAAACCACCCAACAATATCACTTCAACTTTGGGTATTTTCATTGGAAATCCTTTTAGCCTTGTGAATTCAAACATCATATCTACTAACCCCTCACCTCTCACAAACTTGCAATTCACTTGTCTTCCCAACACATATACACCTCCACCATATTCCCCTCCATCTCAAAACACAACCAATGATTTTTTTCATAAACCAACTTTTGCAACATGTCACAACCCTCCAACAACAAATAGCAACATTGAACCAAAATGAAAATGGACAACCTTCACAATATGTCAAAAAAACCCATTATCATTAGAGATATTGAGAACATAAATTCCGCAAGGTATAGAGGTTCCTATTAAAATTGGCTATGGAGATAGCTTGCCAAGATCTAGAGGCCAAATTGAAAGCACAAAGAAAGAAGATCAATATGACAAGAATAAACTATATTCCTATCAATTATGCAAATAGAATTCAATTGATCTACAATGTATGGGAGACCCTTTCTTATACAGGAAAGGCGAAACATGAGATGTCGTAAGATTATGAAAAGTGTCTTAATCTTATGATATGAGACAACTTATGATAAATACCTAAAAAAAAAGATAAATCTAGATGTGATGTCACTTTTCCTCTTATGGTTATTAAATATTAGCAATGGATTTGAGATAACAAATATTAGAGTTAGTATAATTTATAATATGTAATATTATCAAAATAAATGTAAATAACTAATGTAAGCTATAAACATGTGACAATTAAATAATCAACATAGTAAATGGAAGAACACCTCCACATAGATTAATCTTATTAACACCAAATCATATAGACAATATTCCCAATATTATGGAATCAATGGTTCTCAATACTTATCTTAAAGTAATGGAAAGGTTGTTATCTGGCACTCAAAGGAATGGTTATAGATCTAGATTGTTTCCTGGCACAAACACCCTCGAAGGAACTAGTTCTTGCACAAAACCAACCTACCTTCACGACATAAACACAACCCTAGCTAGGACACTCACGGGTGTACGCTGTACCCTGAGTTGGAGACATGCTATGTGCCCCTTCAAAAGTTTAAATGCCCACCTAGACCCTAACCTTCACTCATTTTCCCTTTCCTCTTTCCTTTTTCTCTTCTCTCCTTAAATGTTCTCCATTCTTTGATGTTTTTTCATGTCTCACATGAATGATTTATATATCCTTTTAAGGGGTGGTTTCCAAACCATCACACCCTTTCACAAAAGGTTTCCTTTTAATAATTATTTAAATAAATAATTATTCTTCCTTTTTAAAGAGTGTTTATACATATTCTTTATTAATCTCTCTTTTAACCAAAGGATCATAATATCCTTTAATTTATATCTCACTTTTAATTATAAAGGGTTATTCATAAATTTCTCTTTTCTTGGGAAAAAATTCACATAACAATTCTCTCCCTGTAAATTAGTTGATGTCCTCAGTAGCATGAGATATCTACATCACTACTCAAAAAACACATAATCAATCATTGAAAAAAATGATATTGAATACATTTATTCTTCATATATTTCTATATATATTTTCATCTACATCACTTTCTTTCTTTCAATTCATAGATCTATCTTTTTTTTATTTCAAGAGATTTTTTTTTGTCAATCAAACTTATGACAAGAACTGTACATACATATAAGAAATTTACAATTGAAGAAACTAAGACTATTCTATATGTTAATCACATATATTTCAATTTTATCAATTTTCTCTCACGTAACCCATTTTCTTTAATGTAAATGTTTCCCTTACATTCATGTAACTTCAAAATTTATAAAATTATTATCATGCGTTGACATACATTTACCTAATGAATAACATCCATAACCCATACTATGTAGTTACTCTATCAACTTTACCATTTTACCCACTCATGTAACTCCTTCAAAGTATTACAATGTGAGCACAAAATAATTACTATGCATGGGTAAATGCAAAAAGATGAGTCCACAAATCGTGGAAGTCTTTTCCTTAGACAAAAACCTAAAATCGGCTTCAAGAAAATGAGATCCCATTTTTTAATAAATGGGACCTCAAACCAAAAACGATATCTTGTTTTAAAACGGGTTCTTAAAAAATGGGATCCCATTAAAAAATGAGGCCCATTTTAAAATGGGATCTCATTTTTTAATGGCTCGTTTCATAATTTTCTTTTTTAAGAAACGAGATCCCATTTTACAGAATGGGATCTTGTTTTCAAAATGGGATTTTGTTTCATTTAAGTATAATTTTTTTATATTTTTATGAAACGTGATCCCATTTTAAAATGACATCCTATTTTTTTTTTAAATAATTTTTGGTCAGATTTATGCTTTGTTTTTTGGTTCGAGAAAAGGCTTGGGGACCCAAACCTAGGCCCTAGACCTAGTTTGACCTGGAAGTTGAAGGTCCTAGCAATGTCACAAGAAAATAGTGACTTTGGGCATATGTTTAAAGAGCTTTTTTATAGAATTTTTTAACAAAATTAAAACCCATTATAGAAAAGACAATGTAGATTCCAAATATGTAATTTTTTTTTTTACAATTGGGTTATTTTTTTTATTTTTCAAATTTTTTTTATGAAACAAGTCCATAAACTTGCATTATCAGGGTTTTTTAGTATTTTAATAACTTTATATTGACATAATTTTTTGAATTTTTTTTTTTGCATGAAATCATCCTTCAAACAATTCTTTTCAATTTAAAAAAATTTAAAAAAATGATAAGTTTAGGTTATCTTCTGCCTGACGTACATGGCAATTTTTTAAAACACCAAATATGGCCAATAAAAAATTAATTAAAAATATATATATGTATATATATTCATTAAAAATTACAAAAAATATGGAAAGCGTGCTTCAATGAGTTACAAATCTTTTCCTAAAAGAATTTAGAAAAATATGATTATTTATGTCAAAATATGGATAATGTACACATGCATGGTATGGTAAAAAAAGTGACTTTTAAATAGTGGTTTTTAGAAATGCCTATTGAAAATCAATTTGTATAATTTGGGTATTGAAATAAATAACATATTTGGAAACTAGACTTCAAGTACTGCATTTTATGATTAATGGCTTTTTCAATATTCCATCTCTAAGTGCTTCAAAGTTTAAGGTCAAATGTATTAAATTCTAAAAATCAGGGAGAACACTTCCACTTTTTGGCCAAAAAATGGACTTAACTTCTTGCACACACCCACATATCCAATACTATGTGGCCACTCATAAACTTATAAAATCATAATCTATAATGTCAACATACATTCCAAGATGATATTCATGCATTCCGAACTACATGAATATCCTCTTTTCAAATAGAATCTTAGTCCCATATAATAAGGAATATGTACAAAGTTATTGGGTTGATCAAGTCCAATAACAATGAACAAATTAAAACAAAAAATGATAGAAATGATCTCACAATGCATCTTAAATACCAATAGAATAATAGTAAATTATTACCACTTACAAAATACTTCATAGAAAAATACTAGGTTTAATCTTCTTTTACAAAGCTCAGATAATTAAATTTCAATTTACAACTATGATGAAGATTTGTTCGATTAAGTTTTTTTTCTAGGATGAAATTTTGGCTATAAAAATGAGGATACCCTTACATTAACAAGCATGTTGAATACCTCAAGATAAACTAAAAAATGACTTTTTATTGAGGATCTAGTCATGACAATAAATAACTAGAGGTACACAAGGAGAGGAAATATTATGCCATCCATAAATATATACCTAGGCTTGGAATCCTATTGATATATGATATTATTATATTGCACATGTAAAAAAGAATTAGTAATAATTTGCAATTCCTAATTTTCTAAGGGGTTGTCTCTCCCCCTGTAAAACTTTAGCATGTTCCCATGTTTGACTTTAAAAGAACCTAAAAAAATGGTAGAAAGAAAATTAAACCATATCATTTTATTTATTTATTGTTGGACATTATGTTTTTTCCATAAAAAAATTCATATCCTCATATTTGAACCTAAGATAATCTATTTTGTTTAAAAAAAAACATTATTTTATTTAAAGCCTTCTCCAAATAATGAACTATGCACATATCTTTTGAGGATGATCAATAATTTGGTCATTAACATCCTTTACATATATTTGTAGTATTTGTGAGATTTCCTATTAGAGGCATCATTAGACCAAAATCTTTATTTTCAACATATTTTTATCTTACCACCTTGATCTTACATATCATTAATGGTTTTCCCCCAAAATATTGAGCATTATTATCTTCTCCTTTCCCAATAGGAAGAGAAAGATAAACATTGTGTTCCCTTTATCATAGAAAACTCTTATCAATCTCATCCAATTTTAAGACCAACAATTACATATTCCAAATAATGTCACTAATATCTATAGAATTTTGGATGTGCATTTTCTTACAAACATTATCATAAATAATAAGTTGTACATTCTAACTACCGATTTCAACCCCAATGTTTCTCTCCATGAATATTTAAAATATCATGTGAAAAAATATTTTCTTAATGAAAACCATAAGTTTTATGAATATGTAAAATGTTCCTTTTCTTACCCTCAAGCATGAGTAAACTGTTCTCCTCATAAGTAAATTTAGTATTTTTGTTCTTGCATAGCATACATATATATCAAATATCAAACCAGTTTGGGTCCGATTGTCGAACCTCCCTCTCCAATTTTGGGAGGATTCTTGTTTTGAAGCTATTGGCAATGCCATTGGTTGCTTTTTGAAGGTTCACTCTACGTCTCAGGATCTTGGGCATACTATGGTGTCTCGTATTTTAATCGATTTGGACATCTCCAAACCTCTCCATGGTGATGTGGTCTTGATGGTGGAGGATAGACCTTGGAAGCAACTTTTGGACTATGAGGGGCTCCCTTTTCGGTGCAAGAGATGTTTCTCTATTGGTCATTTTTCCTCTGGCTGCCCTCCACAAGAGCGCTACTACTTGGTGGAAGGATGCTCTCTCAGACCATCTCACGATGGGCTCTCCCTCTTCAAATGGTCCCTCTGGGGAGGACGTCCCTTCCTTTATTGTTTCTTCTTTGGAGGATGTGTCTCCCTAGGATCCTCCTTTGACTATTCCTTCTGTGGAACTAGTGTTGCCCTGTATTGTTGTTGTTGTGCCAGTAAAGCCTGCCTATCCCTTGACGAACACTTCTATTGATCCTCTGAATGCTCATGACTCCTCTTCTACATTGCTAGCTTCACTACGTGGTAACTCTTTGTCCATGATGGTTGTTGAGGAATTGCTCATCTCACCTCGCTCAGTGGACTTCATCTTCGAGCCTTCTGGTTTGTTGTGTAGAGAAAAAAGAAGGGACTCCCCAAAATGCGTCCTCGGGTTTTGGGTGTCAAATTTGTCCCCTCAAATTTTGGGGTTGTCTAGTCCTCATCCTTCAATTGACATGTCGTCTGTCGATTGTTCATGTCTTGTTTTTGTTTCCTAGTTCATGTCCTTGTTGTCAATTCAAATTGCACCCGTATGCTTGAATAACTAATTCAGCAACCTGTTGACACATGGGAACTAATTCCAGGCTATGGGTATCCTATAAGGAATTAGACCTCCAGATTCTAGGCTGGTTCCTATGAATTGCTTCTGATTAATACTCAGGAAAATTGCTGGGAAAAGGGATAAAAAAGAAATAATTCGACTGCAGAACTATGAAACTTTAATTACGATGATGCTTGCATCTAAAAATGATGACCTAAAAGGCGGTTTAGTTCATAATTGATTCTCAATATATCTAACTTGCACATCAAAATCTAAATAGTTTGAACTCATATAAATGCTTCATATAGAGGCTCATAAAACTATTTTCTTTCAAAGGAAAAGAATAGTGTTCTCACAATTAAGAAAATACTTTTAAATTACGAACTAAGTGTACGACCTATGAATTAAATTGAATGCATACATATACTTATGATTGAGACAGAAAACATAAAGGTTTCAATGCTGAAACACAATATAATTCGATCAAAATCAAGCACAAGAATGTTGCTTGAAAGCTTGAAGGCAAAACCTAAAATTATTGAGAAGATAAAAGGAAAAATTCCATGCTAAAACCAAGGGTAACCTGTAAAACCTGCTATGTATTAATCTGAAATGATGCTGAGTTACAAATCATTCGCTTGGCAGAGTGCAAAGGCTGAAGAACAAGAACTAGATTGAAAAAGATAAACTTTTTCAATATATACAATATGAAAGGCACTCCAAAGTGCATGAATAGCAATTGAAAGTGATCTAAAAGTGAAAAGATGACAATTACAATGCGAAATCTGAGCACAAGTGAAAATCCTTGAAAAAGTGGCTCAAACTCATGCAAAAATGAGTGAACACAAACTCAAATTGGTAGTCATAAAGCATGAAATTGATCTGCAACTCGAACTGAACTAAAATCCCTGAAAAAGTGGACTAAAGCACACAAAAACCACTTCATTTGTATCAATCCGCCCATACACACTTTAAAGTCCATCTTTCTTATTTAAGTCTTCAGTTGACAACCTAATGTAGAACTGAAGTAAAATATGTCTTAGCTTTACCTAATATTCTTATTTGCATTTAGGTGATAAATTAATTAAATGATTTATTTCATCATTCAATTAATTTATTTACATTATTTATGCAAATGAGAATAAAAAGAATAAAGCTAACTTAATCATTAAGCTCCAAAGTCACATTTAGCATGTATTTTGCACTTCCACTAAGACCACCATTTGACCATACTTAGGTAGAAATTTATCAATAATTAAAAGATTATGCCATAACACCCTAGTATCAATCTTCATCACTATTTGATAAGGCCGACCATTTCTTGACTTATTGACTTCAAAACATGACCATGGGGAGAATCAAACACAATGATTATTGAAAATTATTCGCAAAAATACAAAGAGGAATTAGGGTGAATGAACAAAACACCATCGAACCCTAAAAATCATTATCACTCTTTTGCATTTGACTAAGAGAAACTTCTGGAGGAAGTTGGCTGCCATGCACAAGGTTTTCTGAGAGCTCTTTGATGATAATGCTCAAAATTCCATCATGTTTTGCTGTTTTTGAACTAGAAAGAGCACGTTTTGCTAAGTGCAGGCCGAATTCTTCATGGGTGATACTCTTTTGAAGACTTTTCTAAGAATTTCTTTGCAGGGTAAGTCATTTTACCACAAATCTGAACATTTTTCTTTGTTTTGAAGTATTCCTTGGGTCTCTCAATCGCGCCGTTGTAGTTTTCTAATGCATCTTTATCCGCTTCTTTGATCTTTGTCTGTGTGTTGATTCACTGCTTCGTTCGGGCTGCCATTGAGTGAGCTCGAGCTCAAACTTGACTTTTCCTTTCCAATACTAATGATTCCTTGCGACATTCTGGGTTGTAAAGGTAAGATGAAACTCACGTTCATAGATTTGGATATTTTCAATTACCTGAATGCGTTTTTCTTTTGGAGCCTTAAGGGCACAACTATAACATAATATTCTGGTAAATATTTTTGTGTTCTCAAGTCTCTTGCTTTGAGTTACCTTGAACCCATTATTTTTTGATGGGTATTTGTTCTTTCCATATTTTCTAGGCACCTAGTTTTCTAATGACCATGACTGTAGCACTCATTTATGATATATTTGATCCTTTGTGTGCATGCTGGTAAAATTCAAAATGGCTCAATGAACAACATATCAATGATTGTTCTATAAAAGAACCACGAAATCTCTCTTTATTGAAGGCCGTGACTGCTGTGGTAATTTTGGGTATTTGATCCTTCATGTTTTTTGAATGTATTTGTGAGACAACAACTTTAAGAGCCATTTTGATCTTTAACCTCTGTCTATGTTGAAAGCCATGGCTTTTAACATTATATGCCGCTCTATTTTAACATTGCTTTGATAAATGACATAACACCTTGCATTGGAGAGTTTGTATTATGCACATACCACTCCATCTTGAAGACATGGCCGTATATCTATGCATTCCTGACATGGTGACTACCTGAACCGATGGAAATAACCCTTGTTGATGCACTATTGTCTCCTTGTAAAGCTCACTTCTTTGATGGCACTGAGCTTAATTTGGCACATACTCATGAACATACAACTATAACTACTCCTCTTGATCTTTCTATAGAAGCATTAAAATTTGAGACAGGAAAAAAGTTTAAAGGACTTCTCTTGTCAATGAAACAATGGCCTTTTGTTATTTGATTTTCATGAAATTGGGACAGCATAGTGTTGTTGCTTGATATATGTTTCCACTCTGCATCACATGCTTAATTAATTTCCAGTTGAAACAATTCGGCATTGGCTACATCACAACTACTTTGAAATAAAAGCATCTTAAATTATAATCAGTATCTGAGACTGTCATAGTTACCTCCCATCTTTTATTGCACAGTATAAATTTTTTATTGAAAGCTCCTGTAACATAATATGACTGGTATACATACTTTCAAAAATCATTCTGGCTGAGATAAATTTGTAACTGGACAACATCACACTATCCTGTGTAAGCTCTCGTTTTAATTATTGACTATAGTCATTCATTCTTATACAACATGTAATCAAAATGATGGCTTACTCCTTGCATCTGACTCATGTGGAACTGTCATCATAAAAGAAAATTGCTCAGAAATTTCTGTATACTATTCAACTTTTGACTGCTCAATGCTTTATGCTGGTATAGATACTTCTATTATGTCCTTTTAACTTGAATTGTAACAACTTTGTCCTGTAGATGAATTTGCTCCATTAAAAGACTGTTAATGCAAGCCTTTTAAGTCCATGATAATCTCTCACTTCAGAATACTTTGTCATTTAATTCATAAACTACTGAAATGAGGCATTTTATGAGGTATTGCCAATTGTTCATTGGCCTTGTTCACTGTTGTGTTTATGCTCTTTGCTTGTTACTATGCTTCAACGTATGATCCTTGGAGAAGATGAAATCAGTTGTACATTGTCTTGTGACATCTTTTGAGTATCTTCTGATGTATAGGAATGTACTATTTATTTAATGACATTTGTTGCTTGATCAACTGTTCATTCAAAGTAATGATTGTTCTTTTGAGTATCTTTGAGTATCTTTGATGAACATGAAAGGTTTTTCCCTGTTGTCTCTTGAACTCGAATGCATGAATACTCTGTCTCTCTTCAATGTAAAGAGGCTCTACACTTCATTTAGATGCAATGTGAAAATGTAAAGTAGAGTTGAACAAAGTATTAATGAAATTGATGAGTTCTTCACACTATTCTTTTGGATTTCCTTGAAATAAGGCTGCTTATATAATTATATCCTTTAATTTCAGCAGCTCTCTTAATGACTGTTTTGACAATATTAATGAACTCTCGTATGTAACTTGAGAGTGTATCCTTTTGATATGTCAGGCTCAACCCTTGTGGGAGCCTATTTTACTCCACATATCTGATGAAATGATCTCAAACATGATGAACCTGTTCCTGCACACTAAAACAAACATGTTAACAAAATAAAAGAAGCTGAAAGCTTCCATTGAATTACGTCTTTCCTCTCGATTTTTGTAATCATATGATGGATGCCTGATCGACTGTATCTTATATTCCTGTCAGTAGCATAGGCATATGATAGGATTTGATCCGTCATCGCTTAGAGACCATCTCTAACATCATTTTAATCTTTCCTGCAGATGCTTTTGGAGTTGGAACTGGAGCTGAAGCTGGAAATGGAGCTAGAGCTGACATCACAACTTAACGTCAACTGTCAACGATTCATCATTCTAGGCAATGACGGATCATCTTTTACCTTATGATTTCGTTATTTTCAGTTGTATAGCATACCATTGTTTATGCATTCTTTATTTGATTGTAAAAATCCAAAAGTTACTTCCACGGCTTGTGTGGAATTTGGCATTTTTATAAAATGAATAAAAAGCATCCCTATGCAAATTTTCTCGATTTTCTGTTTTAAAAGCTTGCACAATAAACTATGATTCACATGTAAGATGATGTCAATGATGAACAATGAATACTTAATTAGCAAAACATAAAAATTTATGTACCTATAAATGATGAACTTCATCCAGCTCTACCTGTTTGATCTCAGAGTGAAAAATAGGTAACAGTCCTATTTTGAACTAGTTTGTTTTTAGCCCCGAGGGCTCTCCGTGTAAAGGGTACAACACCCTATAAATGTTGCTTACTTTATCAAAAACATACATATATATCAACTTTGACAAGTATTTTCTTTAGCATTTTTTGTTTATTGAAGTGACCATCATCAAGGTTATAGGGTGGTTATTCCCTCTCTTCAAATGAGAACAATAAAATCATTCTCGTAGAAAAGAGTTTATATTCTTTAACATGTAGAGGACATGAATCAAACTATCCTTTTCGACCTTGTTAATGTAGTGTTGTACCCCAAAATTAAATTTTTTGTTACACTTAGACATTTTGAAGAAATGAGTAAAAGTCTTGTTAAATCAGTCAAAAAGGTCAAAATTTGGGTGTGCATGTCTTGCATGAGGGGTTAAAGTGCAAAATTTTCAAAATATGATGATCTGGGTCTGCTCAGAGCAGCTTAACCTACAAAACCCAGATCTCAGTTTTTCATCCCTAAATTTTAGGAAAACTGCTATTTTTAGAAATTTCTTAAAAATAATTTTTCTGGGTTTCTTTCGAAACGGATACTGGCAAAATTTTCTAAAAAATAGAAAATTTCTAAAAATAGAAAGTTTATCCGCCAGGGTCCAAACTAATTTTGATTGGCTCAAAATATGTCTATATCAGGTTGGTGCAATCAGAATCTCAAAATAATTAGTTTTTCCCTAGTGGGTCTACTCTACTTTTTCAGAAGCATATTAGGAGCTCTGAGGTCATCAGTGGAGGTTAGTCGGTTGCCAAGTGTCAGATTCAATGATCAAGCATCAAACAAAAGATGAAATGATGAACATGCATGTTGAACGAGGAAGAAGGTGAAAACAGTGAAATTTTGGCTAAGTCTACTTGACATGGGTGCCCCAGGAGAGAATAGGCGCCCATCTTTTTAGGGCACCAAATGATGGAATTGGGGTTTGAGCTCCCAAGAAAAGTTGTTCAGTTTCCCCCCAGCTCCGCAGTGAGTCCGGTAGTGCAATCCACAAATCATTCAGTCACCTGGAATTTGAGATCAAATGAAGCAATTTCAAACAGGAGACAGAGTGAAAATCATGTAAATATCTGAAAAGGTTCTAAGTCTAGTAGGAACTTTGGGCACCCCAGGTGTCTAGGGGCGCCCAAATTTTTGAAGGGATAAATCCAACAGTTAGTGCAATCACCAGATCATCTAATCACTCAAAATTCGAGATCAAACGAAGCAATTTCAAATAGGACAGAGTGAAAATCATGGAAATATCTGAAAAGTTTCTAAGTCTGGGAACTTTGGGCGCCTCAGGTGTCCAAGGGTGCCCAACTTTTTGAAGGGACAAATCCAACAGTTAGGGTTTGCTAAAGTGCTCCATCTCTCCAGAATTCAGACAGCTTTGCAACAGGTGTCTTCATCAGAGCATCTGACTTGTCATTCTCCAGCAAATCCAGATTGACGTAACAGTATAGAATGAAGGTTTGAATTTGAAGATAAAATCTAATGAAGAATATTCTAAGTTTGGAGCAAATGGGCACCCCTAGAAGGGAAAGGCACTGATGATTTTGACAGCTCAAATGAATGATTTTGCCAGTGAAGCCTCCAAGATCACTTCCTCATAACTGGTTAGGCTTTCCAAAGAGATCATCAGCACGTCAATCAGAATTGGCAGTCGTCAGATGCAGTAGGCAGAACAGAGGGTCTAACAAGAGTCAAAGTCAAAGCAGAGATGAAAATACAGAAAAATGACTAAGTCTGGTGAAGTTTAGTACCCCAAGTGCCCAAGGATGCCCAAACTTTTGGTGCCTCAAATTCAACTTTTTGGAAAAGAGATCCCCAGAAGACCCCTCTCAGAATCTCCTCAGCTTCGTAACAAGCCCAACCATCAGTCAATCCGGCGCCTAGAACTCCAGATCTGACAAGATCATTTGAAAAAGAGCAAAGATGAAAATAAAAATTCTAAGTATGGTAAACATGGGCACCCTTGGAGAGAAAAGGCACCCAAGATTTTGAGCATTGAAATGATGGAATTTACCTACAAAGCTTCTAAGATCATTTTGCCGGTTTCAGCCAAGCTATCCAGCGAGCCTGTCAGCAAGTCAATTGGATTCACATAGCTCCCAAAATCAAGATTTCATTAGAAGATCAAAGGGAAAAGCAAGAACTTGAAAATTAGAAAAATGGCTAACACTGTGAAAGTTCGGAGCCCCTGGAGGAAATGGGCTCCCATGAATTTGAAGGTCGAAACAATTTTTTTAGCCAGAAGTGTCTCCAGGGTGCCAGGGTGATCTTCTTAGAATCAGTCAGGCTATGTGATGAATCATCCAGCTCGTTCATCGGATCAATCTGGAAGCCGGAGATTGAGGTCAAACTAGGGGTCAAAATGGAAGAAAAGTTGAAAATTCTCAAAAAGTTGCTAACTCTGGAGAAAATGGGCGCCCCTAGCCAAGAAGGGCGCCCAACTTTCAATGCCTTAGTGAAATTTTCAAAGTTTTCAAAAAATTCAAAATGGCAAGGGAAAGATGAATGTCTAAATTCATTGAACAAGCTGAGTTTAGGGTTTGAAGATTAAAGAAAAAGAAAGCAAAGCTATTTCAAGCCCTAAATCTATTTAAGACATCTCTTCCTTTTAGTTTTCATCATTTTTGCAAGTGGCTTCCAAAGAAGAGAAGTGGAGCAGCAACTTTGAGGTTTTATTTCAAGATTCAAGAGCTCAAGGTTGCTGATTTTTATAAATAATTTTCAGACCAACAACATAAGGCCTTGCTTTTTCATGCTTTTTCATCCAGAAGATCAAATTTTTGAAGGAGAAGGTCAAATAATTTTAGTTTTCAGCCATTTGGGTTTCTTCATCTCATTCTTCTAAACAATTTTTGAAGAAATTTTCATCAAGTTGCAGCAGTTGCTTTTTATTTGCATGTCAGTGAAATCTTCAAGGTTTGCAAATTTGGATCATCTAGGTCCTCTCAAAACAGTCTTCTGAAGAAAACCCATATCACAACTTTTTCAAGAAAATTTCAAATTCTAGGGTTGGCTGCTTTTTCAATCAGCCATCAGAGTTTTTCAAATCTAATCAAATGGGTCAATTTCTAATTGTATTCTGAACAAAAGTTGGTGCCAACTTTTTCAGAGAAAAATTGAAGAAATTAGGGTTTGCTGCTTTTACAGTCAAAATTCAAGATTTTCAAAAACAGACGATCTGGGTTGTCTTGCAACGAAGTTCTGAGCAAAACCCATATCTCAAAAAAAAAAATTCAAAAATTTGTTCATTTGAAGATGAAAAACCAGCATTCTAAAAATAGAAAGTTACTCAAGACTTGTCTGAACATAGGCAAGTTTATAGTCATTCTTCAAGGTTTTCAATATGGAGCACACTCCCCTCGAGTTTAAGACCGAATCAGCACTATGTCAAAACTTCATCATCTCAGCTGAAGAACGAGAGAAGGTGTGATATGAGAAAATAGGAAAGGTATCAGAAAAGAGTTGTGCAATACTCTTCTATTGGAAATCAAGCGAAGTGTCAAAAGCATAAAGTTGTAGAGCCGCCGAGTTATCAAATTTGTGAGTCATCTTTTGGGGCAGCGATGTTTTTCAAGAACAAAACTCATAAAGCAGCTGAAGAAGTGAAAGATTCTCTAGGTTTGATCACAAAATGCGCAAAGATCTTGGAAAATCAGAATATTGCCTTAGATAGTATCAATGCACCTGACCAGGACCCAGTTTCCTTCTTTTTAGTGGATATGATTGAGATTTAAAGTGGCTTTCATCTAGAAGCTTTCATTCTGCTTTCTTTCTATTCTTGGAATGATTTTTATCCATTCTTTGAAGAAGAGAAAGAAGATAATTGTAATAGTTGGCATTTCCTGCTTTTCTCGCTTTCTTAGGTGTTAGATGTTATCTTCTTTCTAGATTTAGAAATAAGGCTTGCTTGTTGAGCAAGCCCTAGATTGTGAAAGCAAGGAGATTTTAGGGTTCCCTACTCGTCTGCTTATCTATAAATAAGAGCCTTTGCTCATTAGTTTCTTTTAACGGTGATTGTGTTAGCAAATTGCGAGCTTGTATTGCAACAAGTTGTTATTTAGTTTCAGTTCACTTGTGTTTGTGATAGCAAGTTGTTGAGCCTCTTTAGCCAACAAGGAGTTAGTGTGATTGTTGTTTCTATTGTGTAAGAACAAGATTGCAAGCCTCTTTAGCTACAATTTCTTGTTCCAGGCATGTTAGAAGTGAGCTTTGTTCTAGAAGTTTGAGTAATAAAATCATGAGCCTCCTTTGCCTTGATATAACATCTCAGATTTCCATTATTTGTGTTCTACTTTTATGATCTTGATTTCAGCTTACATTGAAGTGTGTAGATGTTTGTTGAGAAAGAGTTTATTGAAGTATTTTGTCAGAAAATCTACCTTGTTCATTTCTAGTGTCTTGCTCTGCTTATTACTTGAGAAGCTAGAAACATCTTTAGTTTAAGTTAGTCGTAGTTAAAGTTCTTAAAATCAGAAAATCTCAGCTGCGGCATTTGTGTTTTATAAACCTTGTGCTCTAGCTGATCAAAAAAATAGGCAACTTAGTTTTAGTTTACTTTCTTGAATACCATTAGCAAGAGGGAGCTTTCCCTCCTAATTAGAAGAGCACTTTATCTGTGCATAGTTGTCTGTTTCAAATATGCATTCCAGAGGTGCAAATTTAAATGCCAACATGTAGTACCTATAATACATGCTTCCTAATGAAATCAATTGTACACATCCTTTCATCAACTTATTTTAACAACTAATATGAACCCACTTGCATGAAATTTTATCTAACCTATTTGAGTATTGAATCCAAGTACTAATTTCTATATTTCATTACCACTTTATTTGACCTCAATACCTCTATAATATCATGTAAGAATCTTTAAGGTGATACTAGACCTTATCAAAGAATACAAGTCAAATGAGAAATAATAGTGTTCTCTTGGGTAGTATTTGAGTCGAATTCATGACTAATCCTTACCTTAGATTCAAAGTTTTGAGAGCTCGGGAATACTATAGGTTGGGTGATTGCTGAGTGATTTGGCATGTCAGCTTAAATAAATTCGCTTAGCCGAAGGAATGTCTGCAAAAATTATAGTCGTGACTTCCTTGAAATATTTTGTACAAATGCGAAAGCATAGAAAATGAAAGCTAAATGCCAAAGCTTGAGTGCAAAACGGTATATGAACATCCATTAATGGCTAAAAGAAAGGGATTTGTTTTCGTTAGATATAATGGTTAGAATCACTCTGCAGATAATATACCACGCTCGATCTGTTTAACAAAAGTGCATCAAAGGGATGTCGTCTCATGGAGGGAAATGACTACAAGATATATTGTCTTAAAATGTGTATCTTTTAGAAACATTCAAGTAATTTCACAACGCTTGTGACAAAGTCATCCAAGTTTAAATCAAATCAAACTATAACCCTCTACCATGTGGTGAGTAAATGGCGATGAAGCAGGTGAAAGGAAAAGTCGATAAGAAGATACACATGCTTCAAAACTCAATGACAGAGATGGTTGAGTTTCAACTATGTTACGGGCTGTTGGGCCACTGGACGAGGTCGTGGGATACTCATGTCGTTAACCAAAAAAAAAAGACTTCATGATTGATTTATGGAATATTAAGACCTCCTACAAATCAACACTAATCCACATGGAAACATGCGATCGGGTGCCCCACAATGCAAGAGGTCTCAACCTTAAGAATCATGTTTTTCAATGAGTCTTTTTTTTCTATGTACTCTTGTACATATATTTGGATACAAGCAAGTGTAAATGATTCACAATTCGCAGTGGTCTAAAAAGACATCAATGACTGTATGATAGAATCTGAATAGGGAGTAATCTAAAATGATTTAGATAGGCTTTAGGATTAAGGTTATATATATATATATATATATAGAAACAAATAAAAAGATGATAAGTTTATAGATCAAGAATATATATTGATTTTTTGTCAATAAGTTATGGATATTGCATTTTAAGTTGAGTCTATGTATAAATAGGAATTTCTCAAAGAAATATTAATTCTTGAATATGAATATAAGCACACATAAATTTTCTAATAATACCAATGAATAATATAGAAATATAATTAGGCCTTATAGAATTAAGTCTTATGACTCAATGTTAGGACAAGTGTATAATGCTAGACATACACAAGGAGAAATTTAAAGATTGGTTAAATTTTAAAGGTAAGGAAAACTTTAGGATTGGAAGGCCTGATCATTAGGCTCTGATACCAAATGTGATGTCACTTTTCCTCTTATGGTTATTAAATATTAGCAGTAAATTTAAGATAAAAAATATTAGAGTTAGTATAATTTATAATATGCAATATTATCAAAATAAATGTGAATAATTAGTGTAAGCTATAAAAATGTGAATTAAATAATCAACATAGTAAATGGAACAACACCTCCACATAGATTAATCATATTAACACCAAATCATATAGACAATATTCTTAATATTGTGGAATCAATGGTTCTCAATACTTATCTTAAATTTATGGAAAGGCTGATATTTGACACTTAGAGGAATGATTATAGATCTAGGTTGTTTCCTGGCACAAAAACCCTTGGAGGAGCCGATTCTTGCACATAACCAACTCGTCTTATGACATAAACACAACCCTGGCCAATACATTCCTAGGTGTACGTTGCACCCCAAGTTGGACACACATTGTGTGCCCCTTCTCCAAATGTTAAAATGCCCACCTAGACCCTAACCTTCACTCATTTTCCCTTTTAGTTCCTTTTTCCTTTTTCTCTTATCTCCTTGAATGTTCTCCATCCTTGAATGTTCTCCATCCTTGAATGTTTTTTCATGTCTCACATGAATGATTTATATATCCTTTTAAGGGGTGGTTTCCAAACCATCACACCCTTTCACAAAATTTTGTCTTTTAATAATTATTTAGATAAATAATTATTCTTCTTTTTTAAAGAGCATTTATACATATTCTTTATTAATCTCTCTTTTAACCAAAGGGTCATAATATCCTTTATTTTATATCTCCCTTTTAATTATAAAGGGTTATTCATAAATTTCTCTTTTCTTAGGAAAAAAGTCACATAACACTAGACATGGCAATTAAGTCTTCTAAAAAGATTCTTAGGACCTAACTTAACATGTGAATGTCCCCTAATTCCCTAGTAAGGAATTAACTAGGTACAAGACATTAATCACACGAACACCCCCTCTTAAGTACAACTTAGGGAGTATATTATTATGTAAATGACACAAGGATGCAAGAATGGGTCTTGGCTACTAGACCATGTTACGTACGCATGTATAAATGCAAATGAAATCTCTCACAAATGGAGAAAAGGAGAAAACCAAGTGGGACAAAACTCCTCCTTAAAAGAGAGATGAAATACAAAAATGCTCTTAATGAAGAATGAGAAAGCCAAAACCCCATACGAGGAAAAAGACCCCCCATAAGAGAGAAGAAGAAGAGAAACCATGCAACCCCCCTTAATGGTGAGTCTCCCACAATGGTAGAAGCTCGGCATTGAATGTTGAAGATGATCCAATCTCGTCGAACAACATTCCTCCCCTTAGGAAGAAACAAAACCAAGAATGTATGCAAGAGTTCTTCCCAATCCTGAAAGGAAGATGAGGGAAGATAAATGATGTATGATGTTCTGAAGCATGCTTAAGTGTCTCCATGTCGATTTCGAAAGCTGACATAATCCAAATGGGCATTCTAGGCCACACTGTTGAAGAGGAAAATCTAGAATCTAGTATAGATGAATGGAGAACATAATCTAAAGACAAAGATATCCCCTCTGAAGACAAAGAAGCCTCCTCCAAATGTTTTCCAAAAGTATACACACTCATGTTAAGCTACAAAGGATGATCATGTAGAGAATAAACAAGAGGATCAAAGTGTTCCCTCACAACAACTGAAGAAGGAGCATCTTCATCAAAAAGAAGATGAATGCCATCAATTGTGTCTCCCAAATTTGAAATATGAGACTCCACAAAAAATTCTGAAACACATGTCAAAAATTCATCTGGAAAACAATATATATCCCACTACATTGAATCACAAGAATCCATATCTGTAGCAACACAAGCATCATCAAATGCAGTAGTAGATATAGATGTGATCTCAATAGGAGGAGGAGAAGCAAGAAGAGAAGTCTCTTTGTCAACTGGACATTCCAGAAATTTATTATACTCAAACTCTCCTCTAAAGTATTATCATTATATGGTATATTATCAACATCATCAAGGGGAATTAAAAAATCTGTAATAGGATCATCTGGGAATGGAGAGATATAATGGTCTCCAAAGATCTCCCAAATCTTGGTCCAAAGTGCGTGTGGGCACTCGATATCTGAGATCTCTATAGGAATATCAAAACCAACATATCTACCAATTAATCCTACAATATGATCATTATTATTACCCTAAATTGATTTCTTCCAAGTTATGTTTGGTTCAAGTATGAGCCCATAAAGGTATGGCAAAAGCTTAAGCCACCTAAGATGTGTTAGGATACCTTTCTTCCAAGACTCATAACTATCCTTATTTAGAATTATCATAGAAGGATGATAAGAAAAACCCATGATACCTCCTCAAAGATGAAATCAAATGAATCAATCCACAAGATTACCCCCCCTCAAATTCACTCAATCAAAGAACCCCCAACAATATATGAGCTTGACACTTTATTCTTAGTGCATTTACAGTTGCCACTTGCCAAAAACAATAAAGTGGTCTTGATCTTGGTACATGCAAATGCAAAAAATAGGCCATAGAATAAAGTGAAATTTTTGGTACAAAATGAGATCAATCTAATCATACCATAGAAAATTACACAAAAAATTATGCACTTTTAAAAAAAACTATGCTAAAAAATGTTATTGTAGGAGCAATAATGGAGCTCCTAAAGTTCCCAAAACAAGGACGTTGCAACAACACCTGTGAGAATCTAAACTTTCTAGAAAATCCAAAAAAAAAAATCAAATTACATCTACACCATAGCAAAAAGCATGAAACTCTACCCCAAATAAAAAAAAATCTTGCAAATTGGAGGTTTTGAGCTCAAGTTATCTAAGTTTGAAAATTGCCCTTCAAACTGAAAAATTCAAATGGTGAGGGGGGGGAGGGGAAAATTCCTTTAGCACCTTCTAATGTGTCACTAACGTCAACCATCCACAATGATAAATTTGACATCCATATGGACATAACACCGAAAAATGCTCGATTGCTGGAATATTTTGAAGATCACTAGTATATTCTTGGACCTGAAATATTCTATGGAATATTCTCTAGTTGTTTCTTTTCACTGACAGTTTTTGTTGGATGAAATATGTTTTTTTTACAATCGAATATACTATAACCGCTGGTTTTATAAATTTTCATTGAGTTTTTTTAAAAAAAGTGTCAGTTTATTTAACCGATAGGGCGAATGGCGGGGCCTATGAGGTTTGTGTTAGGGTGCCACATGGCATCCGATGGGCGCCCATGGTACCTTGAAGGTACTAAGGTGTCTACATTACAAGTACTATGACAAATAAAATCCACAAAAAACCTTTTTTTTTATTCGCAAATTAAAAAATTTCTGAAATAATATAATCAACCACTATATAACTTTTTAATAAAATTTTTCAAAAAATTTTAATCTGAATTTTTTTTGTACCGTCACAATTATGTCGACCTAGGGGGTTGTATGGTTCCTTGGGTATTTTTTTCCTCAATGGACAACTTTTCCAAATTTGATGATTTGATAGTTGATTTTAGGGTTTTTGGCCCTTCTGGACGCAATGGCAGGGCCAGATTTGACCTAAAAAGCTCCAAAATTGCAATTACCTTTCAAATCTGCCAACCACTCTTCAATTTCAAACCCTCATAGATTTGGCCTCGCATGTCTGATTTGGATGAAACAAAAGGAAAAATTGACTTTCTTGAACCCTTTGAACTCAATGGTGAGATCATATTTGCACCAACAAGCTCTTATTTGAACCTGCAATAAAGAGCCACAAAGAGGAACTCCCCTAAAATCTAGTATTTCTATTGAATTTTTCTAATTCTCCAGATCATGATACGATGCAAGAGAAGAGCATACTCATTTTTTAAAAATTTACCAAGATCTCTCAAAAAATGGCTAACCAAAGGCACCCAACCTACTCTGATACCATGTTAGAATTGGCTATGGAGATAGCCTACCAAGATCTAGAGGCCAAATGGAAAGCACAAAGAGAGAAGATCAATATGACAAGACTAAACTATATACTCCTATCAATTATGCAAATAGAATTCAATTGATATACAATGTATGAGAGACCCTTGTTTAAATAGACAAGGTGAAACATGAGATGTCATAAGATTATTACAAGTTTCTTAATCTTATGAAATGAGACAACTTATGATAACTACCTAGGAAAAAGAAAAATCTAGACATGACAACTAAGTCTTCTAGAAATATTCCTAGGACCTAAGTAAACTTAACATTTGAATATGTCCCCTAAGTCCCTAGTAAGGAATTAACTAGGTACAAAGCATTATTCACACCAACAATTCCTATATTTAAGAAATATGGTGGTAAAGGAGATCCTAGCAACCATGTTTCGACAAACACAACTCTATGTAGTGACTTCATTTTTCAAGATAAAATCTTGCCTAAAATTTTTCCTAGGTCCTTGAAAGACAACCTTGGAATGGTTTTGTTCTTTATCGAATAACTCAATCAACTCATTCAATGAGATTTTTTATATCTTTCTAAACCATTTCCAATTGCACATTGTTCCTAAGATGGCTCTACCTAATCTCATGCAATGTAAACAACAAGTAGATGAAAAGGTCACTAATTTTATAGCTCGTTATCAACTGCTTTACTCACAAATCAACATTAAGCCTCCCAATGCTGATCTTCAAAGGATGTTCATTGATAACTTACAAACACGTATTCAATAAAATCTTGGGATGATGAAATTTCCCTCTTTTACACACTTATGCACAACTCTGTGATTATCAGAACTCACTTAATCAACATGTAGACAAAACTCCTTCAACCCATCTTGAAAAATCTGAAACTGTTCATAATTTTCAACCATTCTAGAAACCAAACAAGAGCTTTATACAAATAATTCAATCTCAACCAACCCATCATGTTGAACCTCAAGTGGCTACCATATAAGAAACTCCATACCCATTTAGAGAAAATATTAGGAAATTCACCCCACTACCCGATACAATCCATTCAATCATGTTACAACTCTTGAGAAAAAAAATCGCCACTAAACCTTTACCTCTAAACTATAGTCCAAATGCTTTTTTCCAATAACATTCACAAAATGGATATGATGCAAAATGATGTATATGTCTTAAAAATTTAGTGCAAGACCTCATTGATTCTAATCACATCCAGCTGGGTGATGTTAATGATCAAGGAAATAAATTTGTTCCCCCACCCAATCAAAATTACAAATCTTTATGAATTCAATGCCAAACCACTCCATCTCATTTGTTAAAGCTAGTGATACTAAGAATGATGTGATGAATGCTAAAAACATACAAGACATAATTGATGGTGACAAGAGTGATAATGAGGATGATCTACATACCATGATTGGATTCATTGACATTAAACCTTGTAAGGGCCAAACCAACTTGTCTATGGATATTTTTTTCTCACATAGTGATATATTTAAACATGCACCTGATGGTCCTCTTTACATAACCGTAAGAATCAATGACAAACCTATAAATGGGATATTGATTGATCGTGTATGTGTAGAGAATTTGATCACTAAGGAATTCTTATTTGTACATGAACTTTACCAAGATTATTATGAACAATCGAAAGCATGGATCAAAATGCATGATGGTTTTTCTCACCCTACAATAGGTTTGATCGCTCTTCCATTAAAATTTGGACTAAAATAATTAGATGTCTCATTCTCCACCATCCCGACATCATATCAATTCCATGTGAAGTTAGGCTATCTATGGCTACACTCCATGGATGATGTCCTGTCAGCAGTTCATAAATTATTAAAATTTCCATTTGGCAATGAAAATTTTACTATTCATCATAGTGGTTTTAATCCTTTGTTTGCTTGTGGAAAATTTTCATTGGCCTTCTTTTGGCCCAAACCTATGGAACCTATAAATATTCATGAAGACTTCTTTTTCAAATCCCATCAAAATTTTAAGCAAAATCATATAGCAAAATTATCTCCTAGCAATATTCCTAAGTCCATGATTGTTTCTCCTCCCCAACCTCTCATTGATGAACCAATTTCTATCATTGAAGGATTCCTTGAGAGTCTCCACCAATTTCTTGTATGGAGTGAGCTTGTCATCACTAGTCTAGTACTCACCGTTCACTTGGTTTATTATCAGCTGAGAGTCTTTGTATACTCTAAGGGCCATGATGTGCCACTACACTTCTATTCTAAGACCTATGGTTGGGTATGTGCAGAATCATCATGGAAAAAATAGGCCCTTAAGTGGCAAATAATTCAGAAAAATCAGTGTTAGGCAACTTGACATAAAATTTTGAATAAGTTATCTATATTATTTCAAAAATATGTAATAATAGAATCTGTAGAAAATTGAATGTAGTTTCTAAACTACTAGGTTTATTTAAAAATAAATAAAACATATTTGGTGAAAATTTGAAATTTCAATGCAGTAGTACTTAAATTTCAGGGAAAAAATAAGAAGTAGGTGTCTGTCTAACCACCCTAACCATAATAAAATGATAATTTTTTTTATAATATTTTATATATAAGTAGAGGACACATGTCCCGATGTGATGCATATTTTTTATTATTTTTTTCCAAGTAAATAATTAATTATGAATTTTTTATTAAAATTTTTAAAAATATTAAAACTCGTATGTTTGACCACCTTAACTTTGTCAAAACTTCATGAATTTTTTTTTTTTTTTTTAATCCTATGATATGTGAAGCATAGAATGTGACGCATGTTTTGGATTCAAAAAATGTGATACTGTTTGAAAGTTATAGATGTTTTTCAATTAGCCCGTCGATTAGGACTTTAGTCATAATTCTAATAGAAAATTAATAATAATTATTTATTAAATTCAAATTAAAGCATAATTTACATTGGTGGAAAGTTGAGAATATCCTCTAAAAATCCTTTTCGTTTCATCAATTTTGTGTAAAAATGAGCTTGACACTTTATTCTTAGTGCATTTACAGTTGCCACTTGCCAAAAATAATAAAGTGGTCTTGATCTTGGTACATGCAAATGCAAAAAATAGGCCATAGAATAAAGTGCAATTTTTTGTACAAAATGAGATCAATCTGATCATACCATAGAAAATTACACAAAAAATATGCACTTTTAAAAAAAATTATGCTAAAAAATGTTATTGTAGGAGCAATAATGGAGCTCCTGAAGTTCCCAAAACAAGGACGTTGCAACAACACCTGTGAGAATCTTAAATTTCTAGAAAATCCAAACACCAAAATCAAATTACATCTACACCATAGCAAAGAGCATGAAACTCTACCCCAAATAAAAAAAAATCTTGCAAATTGGAGGTTTTGAGCTTAAGTTATCGTTTGAAAATTGCCCTTCAAACTGAAAAATTCAAATGGTGAGGGGGGGAGGGGAAAATTCCTTTAGCACCTGCTAATGTGTCACTAACGTCAACCATCCACAATGATAAATTTGACATCCATATGGACATAACACCGGAAAATGCTCGATTGCTGGAATATTTTGAAGATCACTAGTATATTCTTGGACCTAAAATATTCTATGGAATATTCTCTAGTTGTTTCTTTTCGCTGACAGTTTTTGTTGGATGAAATATGTTTTTTTAACAGTCGAATATACTATAACCGCTGGTTTTATAAATTTTCACTGAGTTTTTTTTTAAAAAGTGTCAGTTTATTTAACCGACATGGCGAATGGTGGGGCCTACGAGGTTTGTGTCAAGGTGCCACATGGCATCTGATGGGCGCCCATGGTACCTTGAAGGTACTAAGGTGTCTACAGTACAGGTACTACGACAGATAAAATCCACAATTTTTTTTTTTTAATTCGCAAATTAAAACTTTTCTAAAATAATATAATCAACCACTATATAACTTTTTAATAAATTTTTTCAAAAAATTTTAATCCGAATTTTTTTGTATCGTCACAATTATGTCGACCTAGGGGGTTGTACGGTTCCTTGGTTATTTTTTTCCTCAATGGACAACTTTTCCAAATTTGAAGATTTGATAGTTGATTTTAGGGTTTTTGGCCCTTCTGGACGCAATGGCAAGGCCAGATTTGACCTAAAAAGCTCCAAAATTGCAATTACCTTTCAAATCTGCCAACCACTCTTTAATTTCAAACCCTCATAGATTTGGCCTCGCATGTCCAATTTGGATGAAACAAAAGGAAAAATTGACTTTCTTGAACCCTTTGAACTCAATGGTGAGATCATATTTGCACCAACAAGCTCTTATTTGAACCTGCAATAAAGAGCCACAAAGAGGAACTCCCCTAAAATCTAGTATTTCTATTGAATTTTTCTAATTCTCTAGATCATGATACGATGCAAGAGAAGAGCATACTCATTTTTTAAAAATTTACCAAGATCTCTCAAAAAATGGCTAACCAAAGGCACCCAACCTACTCTAATACCATGTTAGAATTGGCTATGGAGATAGCCTACCAAGATCTAGAGGCCAAATGGAAAGCACAAAGAGAGAAGATCAATATGACAAGAATAAACTATACTCCTATCAATTATGCAAATAGAAATCAATTGATATACAATGTATGAGAGACCCTTGCTTAAATAGACAAGGTGAAATATGAGATGTCATAAGATTATTACAAGTTTCTTAATCTTATGACATGAGACAACTTATGATAACTACCTAGCAAAAAGAAAAATCTAGACATGACAACTAAGTCTTCTAGAAATATTCCTAGGACCTAAGTAAACTTAACATTGGAAAATGTCCCCTAAGTCCCTAGTAAGGAATTAACTAGGTACAAAGCATTATTCACACCAACAATTCCTATATTTAAGAAATATGGTGGTAAAGGAGATCCTAGCAACCATGTTTCGACAAACACAACTCTATGTAGTGACTTCATTTTTCAAGATAAAATCTTGCCTAAAATTTTTCCTAGGTCCTTGAAAGACAACCTTGGAATGGTTTTGTTCATTATCGAATAACTCAATCAACTCATTCAATGAGCTTTTTTATATCTTTCTAAACCATTTCCAATTGCACATTGTTCCTAAGATGGCTCTACCTAATCTCATGCAATGTAAACAACAAGTAGATGAAAAGGTCACTAATTTTATAGCTCGTTATCAACTGCTTTACTCACAAATCAACATTAAGCCTCCCGATGTTGATCTTCAAAGGATGTTCATTGATAACTTACAAACACATATTCAATAAAATCTTGGGATGATGAAATTTCCCTCTTTTACACACTTATGCACAACTCTCTGTGATTATCAGAACTCACTTAATCAACATGTAGACAAAACTCCTTCAACCCATCTTGAAAAATCTGAAACTGTTCATAATTTTCAACCATTCAAGAAACCAAACAAGAGCTTTATACAAATAATTCAATCTCAACCAACCCATCATGTTGAACCTCAAGTGGCTACCATATAAGAAACTCCATACCCATTTAGAGAAAATATTAGGAAATTCACCCCACTACCCGATACAATCCATTCAATCATGTTACAACTCTTGAGAAAAAAAAAATCGCCACTAAACCTTTACCTCCGAACTATAGTCCAAATGTTTTTTTCCAATAACATTCACAAAATGGATATGATGCAAAATGATGTATATGTCTTAAAAATTTAGTACAAGACCTCATTGATTCTAATCACATCCAGTTGGGCAATGTTAATGATCAAGGAAATAAATTTGTTCCCCCACCCAATCCAAATTACAAATCTTTACGAATTCAATGCCAAACCACTCCATCTCATTTGTTAAAGCTAGTGATACTAAGAATGATGTGATGAATGCTGACAACATAAAAGACATAATTGATGGTGACAAGAGTGATAATGAGGATGATCTACATACCATGATTGGATTCATTGACATTAAACCTTGTAAGGGCCAAACCAACTTGTCTATGGATATTTTTTTCTCACATAGTGATATACTTAAACATGCACCTGATGGTCCTCTTTACATAACCGTAAGAATCAATGACAAACCTATAAATGGGATATTGATTGATCCTGTATGTGTAGAGAATTTGATCACCAAGGAATTCTTATTTGTACATGAACTTTACCAAGATTATTATGAACAAATGAAAGCATGGATCAAAATGTATGATGGTTTTTCTCACCCTACAATAGGTTTGATCGCTCTTCTATTAAAATTTGGACTAAAATAATTAGATGTCTCATTCTCCACCTTCCCGACATCATATCAATTCCATGTGAAGTTAGGCTATCTATGGCTACACTCCATGGATGATGTCCTGTTAGCAGTTCATAAATTATTAAAATTTCCATTTGGCAATTAAAATTTTACTATTCATCATAGTGGTTTTAATCCTTTGTTTGCTTGTGGAAACTTTTCATTGGCCTTCTTTTGGCCCAAACCTATGGAACCTATAAATATTCGTAAAGACTTCTTTTTCAAATCCCATCAAAATTTTAAGCAAAAGCATATAGCAGAATCCTCCAAGTAACTGATACAAGTCCAACACAATCCTCCCACCCATTTCTTATAAGAGACCAAGAGATAACAATACAACTCCTTTGGTGCCTCCTAAAATCAAACAAGTCTATAGATCTAAAGAGACAACAATTTTCCAACCCTCGATGGTTCCTTTTATTTCTCCTATGTGGGAAAAAAAGAAACCAAAGTTTGATAAACCCACTCCTACACCATCACAACTTGAAAATCGTACAAGAAGAAACAAAAATGCTAAAGAATGTAGGAATAGATGTCATGCTATTGCTCGTCAAATAGAAGAAAATAACAAACCGAAAAACCAATATAAAATACTAACTTAAACAAACTATGATGATTCTCCACCTTCTCAACAACAAAAACATGAGCATACAATGGACATTGTTATTTGACCTCCTATTGTGATTAACTTGGATGATGATGATGAGATTATTAAGATTAGTGAGGAAGTGCATAATTAGTTGAATTTGTTATTTTCCTCTTCCATGAAATTAGATGGGTGCAATTGTGATGATCCTCCTCAAAAGAGTGCATGACCACAAGTTGAACTTGGTGATTGTCCTATTATGACACTTGTTGTTTCCCCTTTGGCTAGCTATCCACCTTTCGTATATGATGAACAAGATGTTGAAAATGGAGGTAATTGTGTAGCTTAAAAACTTGTAAAACTATGAGATTGTAGATCTAATTAAGGGTTCTTTGTCACAATTAAGGATTCTTTGTGTATGATTATCTGTTTAGATCAATTTTACCAATTATAGAAGTAGACCGAAGATTGTAGAAGAATGAGACAACGTAGATAGAAATGACACAACATATACGTGGAGAAACCCTTTCAGGAAAAATCTCCACCACTAGAATCAATAGTGCTTGTGTTATTTAAGCTTAGAACAAGATTACAATAACACTGTATCAATCCTTTGCTTGATATTTTTCTTTTTCCTTCAACAATTCTTCTTCACAACCTACAAATAAACTTTGATAAAACTCTCTTCAACTTGCTGCAATTAATAGACAATAATGAGCCTTGAAAAATCAAAAGAGTTGTCAATTACAAAGCACAAAGGTTCTCTCAAAAACCTACGCCTATTTTGTGCAAGTAAAGTTTCAACATGTAACATGAAGTCCGTAACAAAGTCTCCTCAATGTAGGCACCCCAAACTAAACTCCTAACTGATCGTTGGCCAAGAAAATATCTTCCAAGCTTCTCGTCAAAGTTGGTGCCCAAGAATGGGCCCACTTAACTCAGCCTTGTAAATATCTTCTCATGCAAAAGGTGTTACCTCCAAGATGCCAACTTGGGCACCCAAGGTAGGTCCAAGTCAATATTTGTTAACTGAAACATATCTCTCCATCAATTCATGCAAACATGATGCATGATTGATCAACCCCACTTAACTGAATGTAGCCACCTGTTATTTTTCATGCAACTCAATTCATTAACATGTAACTCAAGTCAACTAAATTCAACTAACATGCAACTAAAACTAACTACATGCAATTGAAGATAACTGAACCATAATTGAACTAGACTGAACCCCATACATGTAAACATCAATCCATAACTTTTATGATCTTCAAATGCATTACTAAAGTGTTATCTTTTCTCTAAATAGTTAATTGAACTCAAGGTGGGATCCACCTTCCATGTGGGCACCCCATGTGCTCCTATTTTGTAGGAGCTCTTCTTGGGCATCCCCACATGTTCCTATCATTTAGAATTAATTACAAATGTCAATTTACATATTCATTTCATTTGAATTTAATCTCTTTATAATCCTATTGTTGGGGAACACTTTCCAAGGACTTAGGAGATACATGAAATATGTTTAGGATTGCAATTAAAGGGAATCATATTCCCAAAATTCTCCCACTTGACATTATACATTTAAATTATTCTAAACAAGGAATCATTATTATAAATCAAGTATAGGACTCAAGGCCAATGGCCTTCCTGCACCAAGAGAACTTATCTGTAGGAACTGGTTGTGTAAGATAATCTGTAGCATTCATCAAAGTGTCAACTTTCTCAATCAATACCTTCCCACTCTCAACCATTTCTCGCACAAAGTGATACTGAACATCAACATGCTTAGTACGAGCATGTACATAGGATTTTTGGCTAAACAAATAGCACTCTCACTATCATATTCAAGTTTAATTTGCTTGCAATTAAAACCAATACCTTTCCCAAGTCTCTGTAACCAAACTATTTCTTTAGAGGCATGTGTAGCAACCATGTACTCTAATTCTATGGTGGACAAAGCAACTGTGGGATGACTCTTACTCATCCAACTAACTGCAGCTCCAAATAAAGTAAACACATAACCACTTGTCAACCTCTGACTATCTAGATCTCCTACCCAATTTGAATCAACAAAACCTTGTATGTCCAATGATCTGTGCATAATATCAATATCATTAGCACCATGATAAAACAAATAGTAATTAGAAGTACCTCCTAAATATCTAAACACCCTCTTAACATAAGTCCAATGTTCTTTACTAGGGTTAGACATAAACCTACTTAGAACTCCCACTGCTTGGGCAATATCTGGTCTCATATAGACCATTGCATACATTAAACTACCAATTGCACTAGCATATGGAATTTTAGATAATTCCTCATGATCAAAATCAGATTTAGCACTCATGTCTAAACTTAACTTCGTACCAACTAGTAAAGGAATATTAATTTGTTTACTTTCCTACATGTTAAACCATTTCAAAATAGTATCAATATAGTTGTTGTGACTTAAGCAACACTTTTTGTTACCTCTATCTTTGCTGATTTCAATATCAAGGATAGCATTTTTCAGCCCCTAGATCTTTCATCTCAAATGTGTTAAGAGAGTTGTGCTTTCAATTATTTGATCATTACCTTGATGTTACCAATAAACAACATGCCATCAACATGCAAGATAATAATTAAAAGCTGATCATGAATAAATTTTATGTGAACACAATGATCTTCCTCACTCCTAACATAACCAATTTTCAATGCAAAAGCATCAAACTTCTGGTACCACATTCTCGGTGACTGTTTCAATCCATATAAAGATCTATTTAACTTGCAAACCAATTCTTGTTTTCCTTTTACAACAAAACCATTAGGTTGCCTCATATAAATCTCCTCATCAAGATTCCCATTCAAAAAAAACAATTTTCACATCCATTTGTTGTATCTCAAAATCATAAGCAACAACAATAGATAAAAAATCTAATAGAAGTTAATTTAGCAACATGAGAGAAGATTTTATTAAAGTCAACTCCCTCTCTTTGGGAGTAGCCCTTGGCTACTAATCTACCCTTGTACCTTTCAAGATTACCATTTGCTTTAATTTTCTTTTTAAAGATCCATTTACAACCAATGGCCTTTCTTCCTTTGGGAAAAATCTCAAGATCCCATGAGTCACAAGTATCCAAGGATTCCATTTCCTCATGCATAGCTTGTGACCAAAGCTTGTTCTCATATGAAGACAAAGCTTCCCTATAAGAACTGGGTTCATCATTAGTACTCATCAAATCAAATATACAATGGAAATTAGGTGGGCTATACCTATCAACAGGATTATGTTGTCTTGTGGATCTTCTCAAAGGGTTTTCTTCTTGTTCCTCAATATGATAATCATGAGAATCTATGAACTCTCCTCATCCAATCCATCCAATTTTTCTTCAACATGTGCATCTTCATGCTTCTCAGTATTTATCTCAAAATGCACTATTCGAGAAGTATCCTTCTCCTTTGGTTGTTCTTCTGAATAAGCTCTAAATTCCCTAAAAATCACATCTCTAGATAAAGTAATTTTTAGGGTTAGAGGATTCCAAAGCTTGTAACCTTTTACATTTTCACCATAACCTATGAATATGCATTTCTTGTTGGAAAAACAAGGATAGACAACTGAGAGGGGGGGTGAATCAGTTGTCACAAAATACTTAAATCTTTTCAAACTTTATTTAACTCAATCTCATATTTGATGAATAAACAATAAACCATAAACATTCAACACATCAGAAACACAAAGAACACCAAGATTTTTTACGTTGAAACCCTGTTAGGGGAAAAACCACAGTGGAGGTTAGTCCACAATATTATACCCTGTTAAAAGTATAATAAGAAATAATGGGAATGCACATGCATTTAGGCACACTGCCTAGAGCTCACTGCTCAAATACAAAAGAGCACTCACTGTGCAAAGAAAAGTTTGGATTAAAACCATCCAAATTGTGAAATAAGAAAATAGCTTCTACACAAGCCTGATTACAATTCCAGTTAAGCACAAAAAAAATCTTCTTCACTCTTCACTCAAACTTATTCACACTTCACTCAATCTTCTTCACACTCTTCTTTGCAATCAAATGATATTCACACATACACACATGGGAGCACACGGAGCACACTTTACACCGATGAAACACTCTTATATATCTGCAACATGAGATTACATCAACAACTTAGTCAGACAAAGATATAAAACATATTTTCAATGTCGGCCCAAATTTACAAATAAATTTTCAATTCGAATCCACCAAGGTCGGCCACAACATAGTGGAGACCCAAATTAACAACTCCAACCCAAAAATACTTCAATTAATTTCACCTCGAAGATCCACTACACGTTACACCCATCATGTCGGCCAAGAACATGAAAAATTAAACATATAGAGAAAAATATTCGACCACAAGCACATCGATCAATGTGTACATACCAAAAAGATAGAGCATGATCTAGAAACATCCAAGAACACCAAGAAACAACAAAGAAACATCCACAACAACTAGAATTACATAAAATTTACTCAGGAATATTGACACAACCCCACAAAAATACTATCAAAACACAACTGTTCACAACACAATCAATTCTTCACCCGGACCTCTGATACTTTTAGTAGATGAACTAGATACACTAAAAAAAAAACCCTTTAATCCACAACAATTTATCTTTGATGTACAAAAAAAGACACCTTCATGACCTTCATAGTTCCCCTCAGAACCTGGAACACTTTCTTTTACAATTTTCTCAATATCCTCAACATATACAACCTTCAATACATCAAATGCTAATAGTGTTGACATCAATGACAACCACAACATCCAAAAAGCTCCCCCTTTGGCATTGATGGCAACACATGATGTGAAAAACACCATCAACCCAACTCTCAATCAACACTTACTCCTTAGATTTTGACTCTTCTTCCTTGAATTCTTCTACAAGATCTTCTCCCCACAAGACTCTTCACTCCAAATAAGAAGAATTTTTTCACATGACTCTTCTCCCCCTTTGACCTCAATGGCAAAGATAAACATTATCTTTCCACATGCAAACTTTGAACCACATATATGCACATTTGACTACTCCCCCTAAGTAGCAACCATGGGAACATTAATCCATATTAGAATATGATAATGAAATGGATAGATTGATGCAAGTTAATGCATCCTAGTTCATATCAGAAGGGGTAATCACCCCTAGCATCCCTCTGAGATACTCAAAATATCCTTCAGCAATGGCTTAGTGAAAATATCTACAATCTATTCTTTGGTACGCACATACTCCAGTCTGACTTCTTTTTCACTCACTTTCTCCCTTAGAAAGTGAAACTTGATTGATATATGTTTGGTCTTAGAGTGTAGCACCGGATTCTTTGATATGTTAATTGCACTTGAGTTATCACAGTATATGGCAATAGGTTCATCATATACTACTTTGATATCTTTCAGCATCTATTTCATCCACATCACTTGAGTACAGTTATTTGCAACAACAATATACTCTACTTCAGCAGTAGATAGAGAAATGGAATTCTACTTTTTTCTCAACCAAGACACCAACTTCTTCCCTAGGCAGAAAGAACCACCACTAGTACTCTTTATATCATCTACATCTCCTACACAATCCACATCAGTATATGCATTTAAAGTAAGATCATCATCATTAGGGTACCAAAGCTCAAAATCGACTGTTCCTTTTAGATACCTGAAGATTCTCTTAACAACAGTCACATGAGATTCTTTTGGATCAGTCTGAAATCTAGCAACCATACACATAGTATTCATAATGTTTGGTCTAGTCTAAGTTAAGTAGAGAAATTCACCAATCATTGATTTGTATTTTGTTTGATTTTCCTTAGGAGAATCATCATTCTATGCCAACTTACATCTAGTTACCATGGGAGTACCAACAGGTTTTGAATCATCCATGTCCAACTTCTTCAAAAATTCTCTCACATATTTGGACTGAGATATGAAGATCCCCTTGTCTAACTAACTTGCAATCCCAAAAATAACTTCATCTCTCCAATCATATTCATCTCAAATTCACTCTTCATTTCATTAGAAAACTTCATACATAGATTATCATCTCCTCCAAAAATAATGTCATCAACAAAGACTTCAATAATTAACTCTTTATCATGATCCAATTTGAAGTATAAGTTGCTATCAGCAGTACCTTTATTGAATCCAAGCTTCAGTAAGTATTTGTCTAATCTAGCATACCAGGCTTTGGGGGATTTCTTGAGTCCATACAAAGCTTTTTACAATTGGAAAACTATGTCTTTCTTATCAGTCAGTTGAAATCCATCAGGCTATTCAATATATACTTCTACCTCACCATTTAGAAAAGCTGAATTCACATCCATTTGATAGACTTTATAGTTTTTGTATGCAACATAAGCAAGAAATAACCTTATGGCTTCAATTCTAGCAACATGGGATAAGGTTTCTTCAAAATCAATACCTTCCATTTGTGAATACCCTTTACATACTAGTCTTGCTTTATTCCGAACCACTTCACCTTGTTCATTTAGTTTATTCTGAAAGACCCATTTAGTACCAATTACATTTTTATCTTTTGGTCTGGGAACTAGTATCCATGTATCATTCTTTTCAATTTGCATTAATTTTTCCTTCATAGTTTCCATCCAATGTTCATCATTGCAAGCTTCACTGACATCTTTAGGTTCAATCTTGGATATTAGGCAATGCTCTTCTACAATATTTCTTCTAGTTTGCACTCCTTTATTCTTATCTCCTATAATTTGATTTTCAAAATGATTTAGCTTTACATACCTCAGAGTTTTAGGATTTTCTCAAACTTCTGATTCTTTTGTTCTTTCTTTTGCACTTGCACTTGTCTCTGCTTCCTAACTATTTTGATTTACTGGAACAAATTGAAGTTGTCTTACTAGAACATATGGAACAATTTGAAGTTAATTTTGTGTCTGAACCTTCTTCTCTTTATTTGTATTGTCTTCATCTGAATCATATCCACAATATCTGAATGATTTAGCAGAATCCTCATCAACTCTAACATTTGCACTCTCAACCATTTTTCTTAGTCTTTTTTTATAGCACCAGTAGGCCTTGATTTTAATAGAGTAACCTAGAAAGATTCCAACATCACTTCTTGCATCAAAATTTCTTATATCATCATCTCTCTTGATGCAGCATTTGCTTCCAAAGATCTTGAAATATTTAACAGTAGGCTTATAACCAAACCATAATTCAAAAGGAGTCTTACCAGAATTACCATTTACATTTTCCCGGTTCAAAGTATACATAGCAGTGCTTACTACTTCACTCCAGTAGATGTGAGGCACATTTCCTTTAATCATCATTGTTCTAGTAGCATCCAAAATTGTTTTGTTCTCTCTCAGCAACACCATTTTGTTGATAGGTCCGGAGAGCAGATAAATGTCTTTTGATTCTATGCTCTTCATAGAAAGAATTAAACTCCCTGGAAGTGAACTCACTACCTCTGTCTGACCTTAGGCATTTGATTTTTAGACCTTTCTCATTTTCTGCTATACCTTTGAAACTCTTGAACTTTTCTAATGCTTCACATTTTTCTCTTAAGAAAGCAACCCATATGATTCTAGAAGTCATCAATAATTAGCATAAAGTACCTTTCACCATGAGGACTTCTGACTCTAGAGGGACCACATAGATCAGTATGCACAAGCTTCAATAATCCATTTGAGCTATGTTGTTTGCTCTGGAAAGAAACTCTAGTCTATTTTCCCATTTGACACTCTTTGCAAATTGTGCTAGCAGGCTTCACTATCTTAGGAAGATCTCTTACTGCTTGAGTGGAACTTATTTTGACAATGTTATCAAAATTCACATGAAATAGCCTTCTATGCCATAACTAGCTTTCATCTACTTGAGCAATTAAATAACTTTCACTAACAATATTTAGGTGAAAAATATTACCTTTTGTTTGTTTACCCGAGGCAATTACATTTCTAGAGCTTCCATATATCCTACATCTTCCATTTTTGAGCTAAAGATCATAACCTTTGTCTACCATCTATCCAACACTCAATAGGTTGTGCTTCAATCCTTCAACATAAAGAACATCATCAGTGTTATGCTTACCACCAAGACAAATAGATCCTTTTCCATGAATCACACAAGCATTGTTATCTCCAAATATTACAACCCCACCGTCATACTTCTCTAGACTTACAAATTTGTTTTTGTCACCAGTCATATGATGTGAGCATCCCCTATCAATGACCCACTCATCCTTTTCTTCAATTCGGGCTGCAAGAGCTTTCTCAACTTTAGCAGATTCAATAGTCATAGGACTATTTTCCTTGATAGCAATGAAAACCCAATCATCTTCGTTTCCATTATCTTTATCAGACTCATCATCAATCACACCTTCTTCAAAAAAGTAACATTTCTTTTGGAATCTAGATTTCTAAGGTTTAGATATAAGAACTCTTTCAGGACACCTTGATGCAAAATGACCTATTTTACTGCAAGAAAAACACTTGATAGGCAGCTTTCCTTTATACTTACCTTGTCCTCTACCTTCTTTCTTCACTATACATGCTTCCAACTCTTCTACTTCTCTTTCTTCATCTTCAAGTTGTTTCATTTCTTCCTCATACTTGAATGTCTTTCTAGAACTCTCTTCCATATCATATCTTTGCTTGTTTCTTCTAGATACAGTAGCCTTGAATGTAGTTTGAGTCTTAGGAACATAATCACCAAATTCACTCAACTCAAAGGCAACAAGTTTACCAATCAGTGTATCCCTTGTCACATTTTTCAATGATCTGGTTTCTTCAATAGCTTGAGCCTTAGCTTTGTAGGAGGGAGGCAATGATCTGAGCACCTTAGCCACAATTTATTCCTCTTCCAAGATACCATCAACACACCTAATTCCCATCACTAGTTCATTTACTCTCTGCATAAAAGAAGAAATATTTTCATCCTTACCCATATTCAAATTTTCATACTTACCTTTCAAAATATGTAGCTTAGCCATCTTCACATGTACATCTCCTTCATACAAAGTTTCCAACTTCGTCCACATCTCATGAGTTGTCTTAAGACCTAACACATTTCTCATTTCCTAATTTTTTAAAGCACTCAACAAAGCTTCCATATCCTTGACATTATTCTTAGCCTCTTTAATCTCATCAGTAGTGGAAGGACCATTCTGAGGAATAACATATTGATTCTTTGTAATTTTCTAGAAGGGTTCACCAATACACTTCAACTGACACTCCATCTGAGCTTTCCACAATGAGTAATTTGTTCCATCAAATCTAGGACTGTCCTTGTATGATGCCATCTCGAATCACCTTAAGTTGTTAAACTTCTTCAAAGGAACCTACTCTGATACCAATTGTTGGAAAAAAACAAGGATAGACAACTAAGAGGGGGGGTGAATTAGTTGTCATAGAATACTTAAATCTTTTCAAACTTTATTTAACTCGGTCTCAGATCTAATGAATAAACAATAAACCATAAACATTCAACACAACAAAAACATAGAGAACACCAAGATTTTTTACATGGAAACCCTGTTAGGGGAAAAACCACGGTGGAGGTTAGTCCACAATATTATACCCTGTTAAAAGTATAATGAGAAATAATGGGAATGCACATACATTTAGGCACATTGCCTAAAGCTCACTACTCAAATATAAAAGAGGACTCATTGTCCAAAGAAAATTTTGGATTAAAACCATCCAAATTGTGAAATGAGAAAATAGCTTCTACACAATCCTGATTATAGTTCTAGTTAAGCACAAAAAAACCTTCTTCACTCTTCGCTCAAACTTCTTCACACTCTGCTCTACAGTCAAATGATATTCACACATGGGAGCACATGGAACAAACTTTACACCAATGAAACAATCGATCTTATATATCCACAACATGAGATTACATCAATAACTTAGTCGACCAGAGATATAAAACATATTTTCAATGTCAACCCAAATTTACAAATAAATTTTCAATACGAATCCACCAAGGTCAGCCAAAACATAGTGGAGACCCAAATTAACAACTCCAACCCTAAAAGACTTCAATTAATTTCACCTCGAAGATCCACTACACATTACACCCATCATGTTAGCCAAGAACATGAAAAACTTAACATACAGAGAAAAATCTTTGACCACGAACACATCAATCAATGTGGATGTACCACAAAGATAGAGAATGATCTAGAAACATCCAAGGACACCAAGAAACAAGAGAGAAACATTCATAGCAACTAGAATTACTAGAATTACATAAACTTTACTCAAGAATATTGACAGAACCCACAAAATATTGTCAAAACAAAACTGTTCACAACACGATCAATTCTTCACACGGACCTCTGAAACTTCTAGTAGATGAACTAGACACACTCAACAATCAACCCTTTAATCCACAACAATTTATCTCCAACATATAGAACAAGACACCTTCCTGACCTTCATAGTTCCAATGGGAACCTCGAACACTTTCTTTTACAAATTTCTCAATATCCTTGACATATACAACCTTCAATACATCAAATGCTAATAGTGTTAACATCAATGACAACCAAATATCAGCCACACAACCACAAAATCCAACATTTCTATGCTTTTGGATCCAACTTAGATCACTTTTCGTTAAGCACATGAACAAAAGCCTCACAACCAAAGATCCTTAAATGAGCAACACTAGGTTTCCTACTTAACAAAATTTCATAAGGAGTTTTATCTTCAATAGATGAACTAGGAGATCTATTGATTAAATAACAAGAACTACTGCACGAATCTAGCTTAGCACTACTTAACATACTCCTAGCTCTTTCCATTAAGGTTCAGTTCATCCTTTATGCTACTCCATTTTGTTGAGGTGTATATGGAGTAGTTTTTTGTCTCATAATTCTTACATGCTTACAATAATCTTCAAATTCCTTAGAACAATATTTGCCACCATTATCTGATCTCAACACTTTTATCTTATGATCTGATTGTTTCTCAACCAAAACCTTTAATTATTTAAAATTATTAAACACATTAGATTTGTTATGCATAAAATAGATCCAAGTGTATCTTGAGACATCATCAATAAATGTGACATAATATCTATATTTTCCAATAGAGTCAATATCCATAGGGCCCATTACATCTAAATGAATAATCTCTAATAATCTTTTAGCTTTATTTGTTCCACTAGGAAATGAAGATATAGATTTCTTTCCAAAAACACAATGCTCACAAAAATCATTTTTTCCAATATTATAATTAGGAATACCGTCAACCAATTTCTTATTAAGAATGGTCCTAAGACCTTTTTCACCAATGTGGCCCAATCTATGTTGCCACTGTTACCCGATTTTCACCTACGAGCTCAATGAGGCAGGGAAATCTATTTTAGGTGTTCATGAAGGCCAAATGGGGACATTGTTGTGCATGATTAAATCATTCATATGATGCTATTTCACAAGGAAGTCTATTAGAAATCATGCCTTGATCAGATTTGGCACAAAACTCCCAAAGATAAAGTCATCGATACCCTCCAGTTGTCTTGCCGACTAGATGTTATGCTATGTTCATTCAGAATCCTCAGGTCGCTGGGACATTTTGGTCGCCATGAGTTTTCTATCTCTCCCCGACTGAGGAAGTCCTACCGATAGTCATTCACAAGGGAATGAGTTGCTTCAGGATGATGTCTCTCTGACTGCATGAGGTCTTGGCGAAAGGAGGCATCATCAACATGTGGTCTTTCCGACATGGTGGGAGTCTCAGCAAAAGAGAGGATTCGAGCTCAGGAGAAATGGAGGTGGTCGGTGTAACATCTCACCAATGAGGGGGAGTCTCATTGAAAGAAATGATTGGCATCGGGGAAAGCGGTTTACATTTGATATGAGGTCTTGTCGACCTGATAGGGTCTCACTAAGTGGACATTTGGAATCAGTAAGACTCCTGGCCATGGAGTTAAATTCGACATGATGTCTCCGCGAAAGTGGTGGTCTCTTCAAAAGGAAAGGAGCTCGGCGAGAGGTCTCGCCGACCAAGGGATGTCTCCTCGACAAGAAAGGAAGTGGTGAGCTTGGCGAAGGATTTGAGTTCGCCATGAGGTCTCACCGACCAAGCAATGTCTCCCTGAAATGAAGTGAGCTTTCGCTAAAACAAAAGGACCCTCGGTGTAATCTCTTGCTGACCAGGAAGCTCTTGCCGATAGTCGTTCATAAGTTTGAGATCGGGGAGACTCTAAGCAAAAGTTGTCATAACAAGGGGATGTCCTTCCGATGAGCGATAGTCTTGTCGATGATTTGGGCGATGACAAAGGCAATATCGATATGGCTTTTGCATTCAATATGAGGTCTTGCCGACCATCACGTGTTATGTCGATAGCTGCTATAAGAGCATAATCGCATCAGGGAGATGCGATTAGTGTCTCACCGACATGCGATTTTTGTCTAAAGGATCTTTGACTGTCTGGCGATCCCATGTAACATCTGTTCGACCAATCAGAGGAAGCTACAGGTGAGCCATGGCAGTTTGAATGGTGAGAGGAAGATCAATAGAATGAAAGCGACCTGGATTTTCTCTGAGCTTAGGAGCGTTCAAAGCAGCTCGGTAGGGAAGTTTGAGGGGGGACAAGAAGGCCATGAAGTTAATACTATGGTTGCAAAAGATCTGAAGGCTTCTCCTGAGGGAAATTTTTCACACCGACATGGACAGCAGGGGTACACTTGAATGCAACATTAACTTTATTTGAAAAGATCTAAGGTTAGATCTTTCTGACGACGGATATTTTTGTAAGTCCTAGGGGCCGACATATTTTAGTATATATGGAATTTTTTGCCTCTTTGTAGGAGTTCTCCTGATGCTTTTCAAAAGTCTTTGAATTTTATAGTCCTTTCTCAGATTAGCAAACTTCTGTAACTCATTTTGGAGCATGATATATAAAATTTACCTTGGTTACCATTGATGGTTCAATTTTCCTTCTGGTTCTTTGTAAAATATTATGCATTTTCAAGTGATTGATCAAGCTACTTTGTGAAATGTTTCTCTTCCTTATAGCTTTGTCTCATGTTAGCATGCCTTTCTTTGCAAAAGTAGTATTATGTAGGTTACAAACTGTGTTTACTTAATTGCACATGAGCTTTTAATTTGTGAAAATATGATTTTCCTTCTTGAAAGTGTGTGCATGTCAAACCTATTTGTGAAATACTTATGCATAATCTATAGAAACTTGTTGTGTAGTCCCATATCCATCATCAGTATTCAAGTGTAACTTGAGTGTCTCATTGTTCTTGTCATTTTGGTGTATCACCATAGGATTTAATTTTCATTTTTATGCATTCTCCTTCTCCCTTTTCCTTACAATATTAGTAGTTAGGTGACACCATAGGAAGCTAGCCTTCTCTGGAGGTTGACCTCTGTTTACAAGAAACCCACATCTTTAGAGGTCTTCCCATGTTACACTGAGGTGTTGAACATCAGGTTCAACAATGTGCAATTTCAAGTGATAAAAATTTTTGGCACGCCCGGTGGGACCAGTTCCACATTATACTGTTGGTTTGGTATGCAACCAGCAAGTTTCAGACTTTGTAGTGGTCATTTTGCATACTTGGTGACTCCATAGAGAGAAAGAACTGCAGAATTGGTGTTTTTACAGTTTATGAGAAGATTTCAGACAAGGAGCAGCTTAGTTTTTTTCGAATATTTGCAGATGTCACCACCAAGAAGACAAGGCAGAGCAACAGAAAGGCCAGGGACAATAATTACCTATTCTAGAAGAACTAAATCCACTCCTCCATCTGTGGGATCTTATATTGCTGTCATGTCTTTGGTTTCATCTCGAGTGCCAGTAAATCCACCTCAGCCACCTCCAATGGCTGCTCCAAGGAATCAACCATTTGTTGCTTTCAATGGAGGGAGTCCCTTAAATTTGGAATAGCACAATGACATCCCAATGGCAGTCTTGAAAAGTCTACCAACTTTCACGGGGGAAGATCAGACTACCCCGATTGAACATATGCGAGATGTGGCTTCGTTATGTGGAGTCCATCACATAACTCAAGAGGATGTTGTTGTGAGATTATTAGTTGCTTCACTGAAAGGAAGAGCTATGCAATGGTACAAGGGCTTAGCAGTTGGCTCAATCACAATTTGGGATGAATTTGGAGACAAGTTGCATAAACAATTTCAGGTGATAACAGCCACAACATACATGTAGTTTTCAGCTTCAACTTTACATTGGCTGATTTATTCAAATTTGAGGTATTAAGCTTAAACAAAGCCCCAATCCGAAATCCTTTAGCAACCACCATATTCCCTTTCACCAATCTACCACCACCTTTGTCAAATGTCACATGCATTCCAAAATCATTGAACTTAGATACAAAAAGTAGATATCTAACAAGTCTTGGAATATGTAAAACATCATTAAGGGTCTTAACCCTACCATCATTGAAATACAACTTTACCTCTTCTTTTCCCACAACCTCTATTGTGCTATTATCTCCAAAGAAGATATTCCCTCTATTATATGGAGTATACTGAGTGAACCACTCCTTGTTAGGAGTCATATGATAGTAGCAACCTGAATCAATAAGCCAAGAGTTATCAACAACAGTATTAGATGAAATGACCAATGCATCATTACTTTCATCTAAGGATTTCTTTGTAGAAGCATCAAAATTATTTTTCTTTCTCTTACAATCCTTCTTTACATGTCCAGGTTTGCCACAATTCCAACACTTTACCTTACTCTTACCAGAGGTTTTAGACCCTCCTTTGGACTTACCCTTTCCTTTCATGTCTAACTTAGATTCCTTTTCCTTAGGCCTACCTCTTACAAACAAGGAATCTTGGGATCATGTTTTAGACTTCGTCCTCATCTCCTTTGATTGGAGAGTAGGAAGTATACTGTCCATCGTAGGATCTACACCACTACCACTGATAGCAACAATTACATTTTACCAAGATTTTGGTAAAGAACAAAGTAACAAAATGCATTTATCTTCATCTTCTATCTTTACTGTTACCTATTTTTCACTTCGAGCTCAAACAGGTAGAGCTGAATGAAGTTCATCATTTATAGGTACAAAAATTGTTCATATTTTTCTGATTAAGTGTTCATTGATCATCATTGAGATCGTCTTACATATGAATCATAGTTTATTGTGCAAACGTTTAAAACAGCAAATTGAGAAAATTTGCATAATAATGCTTTTATTCATTTTGTAAAAAATGTTGAATTCCACACAAGCCATGGAAGTAACTTTTTGGATTTTTACAATCAAATAAAGAATGCATAAACAATGGTATGCTATACAATTGAAAATAACGAAAACATAGGGTAGAAGATGATTCGTCATTGCCTGAATGACGAATCGTTGACAGTTGAGGTTTTCAGTTGTGACATCAGCTCTAGCTCCATTTCCAATTTCAGCTCCTTTTCCAGCTCCAAAAGCATCTGCAGGAAAGATTAAAATAACGTTAGAGATGGTCTCTAAGCGATGACGGATCAAATCCTATCATATGCCTACACTACTAACAGGAATATAAGATACAGTCGATCAGGCATCCATCAGATGATTGCAAAACATCAAGTGGAAAGACATAATTCAATGGAAGCTTTCAGCTTCTTATATTTTACTGACATGTTTGTTTCAATGTGCAGGAACAGATTTATCATATTTGAGTTCATTTCATCATATATGTGGAGTAAAACGGGCTCCCACAAGGGTTGAGCCCGGCATATCAGGTTTTCAATTATAGAGCAAAAAAGGATTACTGTACTATAATATCAAATGATAAAAATAGTCTAAATCAGCATGACGGAACTGATTGAGCAACTATCTTTTGCTCACAAATCAAAGGAACAGTAAAGTAGCATGGCAGATAAACAAAGCATTTAGCATTTTGTTTTGTTTCTTACACCATCAAGTGCATGCACAGTCTACAGAAGACTCAAGATAACAGTTTAATTTCAACGTTATGAGAAGAATTTCCATGTTCAGCAATTACAATGTCAAGAACAATAACTTATGATAGCCACAATGAGTAACTGCACTCGACAGTGAAGGGTTTTTTTTATGCAAGACAGCAAATGATTGTGGATAGACAATGGACAAATCTACTGTTTTGATGTTTTAGTAAAGCATTTACAGTTAAAGAATCATTTTTAAGGTAACACAAATATAACACTTTCTCATTGTGAAATAGAATGCCCAATGGGAAAATGAAAAGACAGTCAGCGATTTATATGGAGCATGAAAATCACTATTTTATGGAGCTGCAGCCTCAATCTATATGAAATCAGCATTTAAAGAGAGTGGTATTTCGAGCCATATGGAAATTTTTTCCTTACAGCAACATAAACAGCCACATCGGAGGCACAAGTTATTCATCACGAAGAGATATGTTACAACACTTCCATGATGGCAATGATTTTTCAGTCAATGCAATATATAAAAGGATGTTGACAGTCCCTATGACTGGTAAAATTAAGATGAGGATTATAGAATAAACAACGTTGTTCCAGAGCAGCACTATGGGTTTACTATGAGGCATTGGAGGGCGGACCTTCAAAGAGCAGCAGATGAAGATTTTTGTGCAATATTTTATAGGGAACCAGCCCTCTCTGGAGATTGATTCTCTAAATTAGGCAACCCACAGGCCTGAGAATCATTCCATGTTTCAACAGATTGCTAGATTTAACTAATCAAGCGTTCGGGTGCAATCTGAATTGACAACAGTTTTTGGCACGCCCGGTGGGACTCTGAAGATCACTTCAGAGAAGAAATTCAAAGATACAAGTTGCTGTCCTGGTATACACAGCAGCGTATTTTTCCTTTCAGAGGTTACAGTTTTATACCTGGCGACTCCGAGCACATCTACTGGTTTCAACAAGTCCAGTGCTGGTATGTTTCAATTACAAGCTTAATTTTCTAATTTCCAGCATTTATATGAGTAGAAATGACAGATTTTCATAGTCAGCATGTATACCCACTTCCATTTCATGAAGATCCGGTCAACCAATCATCCTATCAGCCATATCAGGCCAATCATGCTGTTGGTTTTATTCCAAACAGCCATGCAACAACAGCCTATCCGCATGCTCAACATGCTTACGTCCCACGCACCCCTGCTCCGCCTTCAAATCAATATTCATATGTTCACAATCAATTCCAAGAGGTTGATTATATGAAAAATAACATGAAGGATATGAAGGACATATTGTTAAACATCACAGAGCAGATAGAAGAGTTTAGGAGGCAACAAGAGCTTGATTTACAGCAGCAGGAGTTAGACTATCAAGCCTACCTTCATGAGCAGGAATTGGAGACTCAACGGATATAGTTTGAAGAAAGGATCAAGAGGGAGTTAGCTGCAAAAGAAGAGCAAATGAAGTTTTTGTTTGCTCAAAATCATGAAGTTCAAACAATTCCCTTCATTCCAGATCAGCCCTTTCAATATGAAATTCAGCCTTTTCAAGATGAGGTTTTTCCAGAACAGCCCATTGATCATGATAGTTCACTCATCATGGAAAAGGTTAGAAATGTAAATCCATTGCATTTAGCTTTGGAAGTTTACCATTTAGAGCAGCTAAAGACTGATCAGGAAAGGGTTGTGGAGTCTAAACCAATCGAAATTCCAAGTTTTAGGAGTGCTTTTACAATACAGCATCCAATTTGTAGCCAAGAGCAACCTAAAACACCTCATAACAAACTTAGTAATCCAATAACAGCAGCTGAACGTTCTTGCAGTCCATTTTGTGCCAACAAAATAGAAAAATCACATATCAAGCAAGAGGTTGCTGCTATTTATAGTGTGTTTCCAGCTGGAAATGAGCATAACGCCTGTATAGAGGAGGAGGATTCAATTTCTTTGTTTGACCAGCTACCTAGATTTATTGGCAATGAGGAAGACAATATACAGGTGCTCAACTTATCAGCTGTTTTGGAGCAGCAAGAGCACATTGAAGATTTTTGTGAGTTGCTAGTCCATGAAAGCAAGGATGATAATCTTATTTTGCATGAGGATATTACTGATTATTGCTCTGATCATAAAAATAAATTAGATCAAGCATCAAATATGTTTTCAGAACTTCCTTTGTATTACACCAAAGAGGCCAGCACGAATGAGTTGAAAGAAGCTTTCCTTGAAGAGCAGTCAAGTGAACCAATTGAAGATGATCAGTCTCTTCAAGACATATCAAGGTTTGACTGTCAAGATCCCATTTGTTCAGCTTGTAGGGAGCTTGCTATTTTGTTGAACTCTTGTAGCGATCAAAAGCCCAAGCCAGTGAATAATGAAGACAATCAAATGCTGGAAGGTACAGAGGTTGATTCACAAAAAGGGGTCATTCAAGTAGAGCAAGAAAGGCGACAAAACATAAATATTGAAGTACCTTTCAAGACAAAGGTTTGTGTTCAGCGTAATCAAGTGATTGAAGAGGTTGTAGTTGATAAGGGAGAAGTCAGCAAAATGAGTTATCAGTTTAACCTCTCAAGAGGATGCCCAATCAAGTATCTTTCTAGGACTAATTTTCAGAGCATGCCTGATGTAGTTTTAATAAAAGGACAACAGATTCAACTTGTCTTTTCACTCCAAACCGACAGTACAGTTGGTCATTTTCAAGGGATGAGTGATTTTGTGTACATTCTTTATGAAGTTTTACACCAAATTATTGAGCATCTTAAGGTGCCTCATCTATTATCAGCTGTCCATAAGCATGAAAATCAGTATTTGTTGATAAGGAAGGGCAGCTATTTCTCACAACCAGTGAATGGCCATGTCTGATCACTAACACTATTGGTTAGTGTAGGTTAGGGTAGAATAGTTTTCAGTTTCAGTAACATTTTCAATAAGTGCCTGCTGGCACATTTCATTTTAGTTTTGTCTGGTTTTCAATAAGTGTTGCACCTGGTTTTCAGATTTTGTCATAAGCAGAATTGCAGTAGTTTATTTCAAGTTTGCATTTTTTAAGCTGAGTTACAAATTTTTTCAGAGGAGGATAAGAGCAAAAACGGACTCCATGCCCAATGGATATATAGAGCAACTGGTCTATTGTGTTTAGCAGGCAAACACTTCGCAGAGGTCGCCAATTTGTTACCTATTTTTCACTTCGAGCTCAAACAGGTAGAGCTGAATGAAGTTCATCATTTATAGGTACAAAAATTGTTCATATTTTGCTGATTAAGTGTTCATTGATCATCATTGAGATCGTCTTACATATGAATCATAGTTTATTGTGCAAACGTTTAAAACAGCAAATTGAGAAAATTTACATAATAATGCTTTTATTCATTTTGTAAAAAATGTTGAATTCCACACAAGTTGTGGAAATAACTTTTTGGATTTTTACAATCAAATAAAGAATGCATAAACAATGGTATGCTATACAACTGAAAATAACGAAAACATAGGGTAGAAGATGATTCGTCATTGCCTGAATGACGAATCGTTGACAGTTGAGGTTTTCAGTTGTGACATCAGCTCTAGCTCCATTTCCAATTTCAGCTCCTTTTCCAGCTCCAAAAGCATCTGCAGGAAAGATTAAAATAACGTTAGAGATGGTCTCTAAGCGATGACGGATCAAATCCTATCATATGCCTACACTACTAACAGGAATATAAGATACAGTCGATCAGGCATCCATCAAATGATTGCAAAACATCAAGTGGAAAGACATAATTCAATGGAAGCTTTCAGCTTCTTATATTTTGCTAACATGTTTGTTTCAATGTGCAGGAACAGGTTTATCATATTCGAGTTCATTTCATCATATATGTGGAGTAAAACGGGCTCCCACAAGGGTTGAGCCCGGCATATCAGGTTTTCAATTATAGAGCAAGAAAGGATTACTGTACTATAATATCAAATGATAAAAACAGTCTAAATCAGCATGACGGAACTGATTGAGCAACTATCTTTTGCTCACAAATCAAAGGAACAGTAAAGTAGCATGGCAGATAAACAAAGCATTTAGCTTTTTGTTTTGTTTCTTACACCATCAAGTGCATGCACAGTCTACAGAAGACTCAAGATAACAGTTTAATTTCAACGTTATGAGAATAATTTCCATGTTCAGCAATTACAATGTCAAGAACAATAACTTATGATAGCCACAATGAGTAACTGCACTCGACAGTGAAGGGTTTTTTTTTATGCAAGAAAGCAAATGATTGTGGATAGACAATGGACAAATCTGCTGTTTTGATGTTTTAGTAAAGCATTTACAGTTAAAGAATCATTTTTAAGGTAACACAAATATAACACTTTCTCATTGTGAAATAGAATGCCCAATGGGAAAATGAAAAGACAGTCAGCGATTTATATGGAGCATGAAAATCACTATTTTATGGAGCTGCAGCCTCAATCTATATGAAATCAGCATTTAAAGAGAGTGGTATTTTGAGCCATATGGAAATGTTTTCCTTACAACAACATAAACAGCCACATCGGAGGCACCAGTTATTCATCACGAAGAGATATGTTACAGCACTTCCATGATGGCAATGATTTTTCAGTCAATGCAATATATAAAAGGATGTTGACAGTCCCTATGACTGGTAAAATTAAGATGGGGATTATCGAATAAACAACGTTGTTCCAGAGCAGCGCTATGGGTTTACTATGAGGCATTGGAGGGCGGACCTTCAAAGAGTAGCAGATGAAGATTTTTGCGCAATATTTTATAGGGAACCAGCCCTCTCTGGAGATTGATTCTCGAAATTAGGCAACCCACAGGCCTGAGAATCATTCCATGTTTCAACAGATTGCTAGATTTAACTAATCAAGCGTTCGGGTGCAATCTGAATTGACAACATTTACATCTATAGATGCTAATTGACTTAGAATCAAATTATAAACATTTAAATGATGTGCAACATTGAAATCACCATCTTTCATCTTTAAAGAATACAACTGTCTTTTCAGATACAACTTATTAGTAAGACTTTTGGTTTGATAAATATCACCTATCCTCTTCCACAATTTATATGCAGTAGTTTCATCTAAAACATTCAATAGAACAACATCAACAAGACATAATCTTATGGTCCCTCTTGCCTTCTTATCAATCTTACCCCAATCCTCATCTAACATCGTTGTAGGTGACTTTGTCTTATTACAAACAACTAACCATTGATCTATCTCTTCAAGGAGATCCTCCATTTTTAGTTTCCACATCTCATAACTAGATCCATTGAATATTTCAATATATAAATGAGAATTAGAACTCATTGTATCAAACTTATTTTACAAAATCAGAAATAACACAATAGTAAAATATCCCACTATAGCCAAAAAACCTTCAAACTTTTAAGAGAAAGGCATCCCAAACTCTACCCAACCTCTAGCTTTGATACCAAATGTTGAAAATGGAGGTAATTATGTAGCATAAAAACCTGTAAAACTATGAGATTGTAGATCTAATTAACTATTCTTTGTCATAATTAAGGATTCTTTGTGTATGATTATCTGTTTAGATCAATTTTACCAACTGTAGAAGTAGACAAAATATTGTAGAAGAATGAACAAGAAGATAGAATTGACACAACATATACGTGGAGAAACCCTTTCAAGAAAAAACTCCACCACTAGAATCAATAGTGCTTGTATTATTTAATAGTAGAACAAGATTACAATAACACTGTATCAATCCTTTGCTTGATATGCTTCTTTTTCCTTCAACAATTCTTCTTCACAACCTACAAATAAACTCTGATAAAACTCTCATCAATTTGTTGCAATTAATAGACAATAATGAGCCTTGAAAACTCCAAAGAGTTGTCAATTACAAAGCACAAAAATTATCTTAAAAACCTATGCCTACTTTGTGCAAGTAGAGTTTCAACATGTAACATGAAGTCAGTAACAAAGTCTCCTCAATTTACACACCCCAAAATGAACTCCTAACTGATCGTTGTCCAAGAAAATATCTTCCAAGCTTCTCATCAAAGTTGGTGCCCAAGAATGGGCCCACTTAACTCAACCTTCAAAATAAATATTGTGCAAAAGGTGTTAACTCCAAGATTCCAACTTGGGCACCCATGGTGGGTCCAAGTCAATCTTTGTTTATTGAAACATATCTCTCCTTCAATTCATGCAAACATTATGCATGATTGATCATCCCCACTTAACTGAATGTAGCCACCTGTTATCTGTCATGCAACTCAAATCATTAGCATGCAACTCAAGTCACTAGCATGCAACTCAAGTCAACTAAAGTCAACTAACGTGCAACTCAAACTAACTACATGCAACTGAAGATAATTGAACCATAACTGAAATAAACTAAACTAAACTAAACTAAAATTCATGCATGTAAATATCAATCCAGAACGTCTACGATCTTTACATGCATTACTGAAGTGTTATCTTTTCTCCAAATAGTTAACCGAACTCAAGGTGGGTTCCACCTTCCATGTGGGTGCCCCATGTACTCCTATTTTGTAGGAGCTCTTCTTGGGCATCCCGGCTTGTTCCTATCATTTAAAATTAATTACAAATGTCAATTTACATGTTCATTTCATTTTAATTTAATCTCTTTCTAATCCTAGTGTTGGGGAATACTTTCCAAGGACTTAGGAGATACATGAAATATGTTTAGGATTGCAATTAAATGAAATCCTATTCCCAACATTCTCCCACTTGACATTATACATTGCAGTTATTCTAAACAAGGAATCATTATTATAAATAGAGTACAAGACTCAAGGCCAATGGCCTTCCTACACCAAGAGAACTTATTTGTAGGAACTGGTTTCGTAAGATAATCTACAACAATGATCAAAGTGTTAACTTTCTTAATCAATACCTTCCCATTCTCAGCCATTTCTCGCACAAAGTGATACTAAACATCAACATGCTTAGTACGAGTATGATACATAAGATTTTTAGCTAAACAAATAGTAATCTCACTATCACGTTTAAGTTTAATTTTCTTGCAATTAAAACCAATAACTTTTCCAAGTCTCTGTAACCAAACTTCTTTTTTAGAGGCATGTGTAGCAGCCATGTACTCTACTTCTGTGGTGGAAAAAGCAACTGTGGGTTGCCTCTTACTCATCCAACTAATTGAAGCTCAAAAAAAACATAGCCACTTGTCAACTGATGAGGTAAAAATTACCTCATCAACATAATGGACTCAATATGCAAATCTAAACCCTTCAGCCCAAATTACCCTGCCAATTGATTACCTTTAGGAAAAATAATTGCTCTCTTTTTATGGATAAGTCTACAAACTTTATTTCTTGAAGTTATGCGAATTAAGCTTATTTATGTTGATTTAATGGTTTAGTCTTTGAGCATTTCATAGGTCAACTCCACTCCCCATCACCATTCCAATCAAAGGAAAATGAATGTGGATCTTCATACTTTTGAAAACAAGCAGGTGGGTGCTAGAATTTCAGAAGCACACGTTTTGGGCCGAGTCTTTATAATTCTATTATTTTTCAATTTTAAAAAATTTATGGCTCATGTGAGCCTCTTTAATATTGTATATCATGGGCTTTAAAGTCCCTCTGTTATTAACAATCTATTAAGAAGACTCTATTAACTAGAAAGTAGGATTTTGTTAGTTCTCTTCATATAAATATGTAACTGCTGCAAATAATGAATAGAGAAGAAGATTATCATTATGCTGCCAATCTGTCTTTTGAGTAAAAACTACCATATGAATATGAGTTTTTCCTGCCACTCTTTGAATTATTGAGTGATGTGAATGAAGTCTTTGGAATAAAGTAACTTAGATTTTTCTAGTGTGTGTGATTTGAAGTAGTTGTAGACACACACGAGAGTTGGCCACTCGAGGCTTATAGATACATAGATAAGCATTCTATTTCTTATTCTACATTTCCTTTTAGTAGATAATGGTTGAATTGCATTTCACTTTCATGAGTATATGTTATGCTGTCAGTGTCAATCCTATAGGTTACAACTAAGTCTGTAGTTTCTGAGCTTAACATTTGAATGTCTGGAGCACCTTTCTTCAGTTAATTTTGTTAATTTTTTTTATGATTAGCAGTTGGCTTGTTATCTTTTACATTAGATAAATGTTTCCTAATTTCTTTACATGTTTTACTTCTTCAACAATTTATGCATTCTTTAGATTAATCATTTCCATGCTTTCTATTTTAGTGGTGATGCTTTTCATATTTATAGTTCTCTATTTTCTGGTTTGAAGTCATTTTCCCGCTTTCTAGATAGATGATTTACTACTTTCAAGATTAGAGGCCCCTTAGTGTGGAAATTTTATTCAATTGGTTAGTATTTAGGAAACCTAAGAGAGAGAAGTTGAGATGTCTTCTATTGCATACAGTCGTTGGACATTGCCCGGTCGATATATTTATGTGTTTATTCACTAAAGTGTTAGGACTTAATGATAGCATGTCATCGACCTCCGACTATCCAAGTCTCCTTCCCAATCTGAATTAACAAAACCCTATATGTCCAATGATTTGTGCATAATATCAGTATCATTAGCACCATGATAAAGAAAACAATAATTAGAAGTACCTCATAAATATCTAAACACCCTCTTAACATAAGTCCAATGTTCTTTACCAGGGTTAGACAAAAACCTGCGTAGAACTCCCATTGCTTGGGCTATATCTAGTCTCGAACGGACCATTCAATACATTAAACTACAAACTACACTAGTATATGGAATTTCAAACAATTCCTCATGATCAAAATCACATTTAGGACTCATGTCTAAAACTTAACTTCGTACCAACTAGTAAAGGAATATTAATTGGTTTACTTTCCTGCATGTTAAACCATTTCAAAATAGTATCAACATAGTTGCTTTTAGTTAAGCAAAGCTTTCTTTTACCTCTATCTCTGTTGATCTCCATACCAAGGATATATTTTGCAGCCCCTAGATCTTTCATCTCAAATGTGTTAGAGAGTTGTGCTTTCAATTCTTTGATCATTACCTTGATGTTACCAATAAACAAAATATCATCAACATACAATATAATAATTAAAAGTTGATCATCAATAACTTTTATGTAAACACAATGATCTTCGTCACTCCTAACATAACAAATTTTCAATGCAAAAGCATCAAACTTTTGGTACCACATTCTTGGTGATTATTTCTATCCATATAAAGATCTCTTTAACCTTCAAACCAATTCTTGTTTTCCTTTTACAACAAAACCATCAGTTTGCCTCATATAAATCTCCTCATCAAGATTCCCATGCAAAAAAAGCAGTTTTCACATCTATTTGGTCTATCTTAAAATCATAAGCAACAACAATAGATAGAAAGAATCTAATAGAAGTTAATTTAGCAACTGGAGAGAAGATTTCATTGAATTCAACTCCCTCTCTTTGGGAGTAGCCCTTGGCTACTAATCTAGCCTTCTACCTTTTGAGATTACCACCTACTCCAATTTTCTTTTTAAAGATCCATTTACAACCAATGGCCTTTCTTCCTTTGGGAAAAATCTCAAGATCCCATGTGTCACAAGGATCCAAGGATTCCATTTCCTCATGCATAGCTTATGACCAAAGCTTGTTCTCATTTGAAGACAAAGCTTCCTTGTAAGAACTAGGTTCATCATTACTACTCATCAAAGAAAATATACAATGGAAATTAGGTGGGCTATACCTATCAATGGGATTTCGTTGTCTTGTGGATCTTCTCAAAGGTGTTTCTTCTTGTTCCTCAATATTCTCATCATGAGCATTTATCTCAAAAGAACTCTTTGAACTCTCCTCATCCAATCCATCCAATTATTCTTCAGCATGTGCATCTTCATGCTTCTCAATATTTATCTCAAAATGCACTGTTCAGGAAGTATCCTTCTCCTTTGGTTGTTCTTCTCCCTAATAAGCTCTAAATTCCTTGAAAATCACATCTCTAGATAAAGAAATTTTTAGGGTTAGAGGATTCCAAAGCTTGTAACCTTTTACATTTTCACCATAACCTATGAATATACATGTCTATGCTTTTGGATCCATTACCCGATTTTCAATTGCAGCCTTAATCAGGCAAGGCAATCTATGTTTTCAAGTGTTCATGAAGGCCAAATGGAGGAAAATTTGCATCAAGGTTACATATTTTCTAACTTTTTTGCTTCTTGTGCAGCTGCAGGGGAAAATTATGTTTTAAATTCGACACATGGATTAAATGTGGCTCCCATAAGGGTTAAGCCCAGTGTCTAGGTGTTCGGTTTTCATTGGGAAGGTCTTCATCTTATGTCTTTTCCTTGCTTTCCCCCTTTCAGTTTTGGTTATGATCCCACTTTGCTTTCTTTTGTTTGGGGGTTCTTTACTTTGGCAGAGGTCGAATCAGAACGGGGGATGGACTTGGAAATGTTGGTTAGTCTCGGTTTCAGTTTCCATCCCAACTTTGACTCTGCCTTCTCTTTTTGAAATGCTCGGGTCGCCAAGACATTTTCAGTCGTCGTGAGTTTTTCTATCTTTCTCTACTTGGGAAGAGCTCTTGCCGACAATTGTTCACAAGGTTAACATTGGGGGGAATGGTTTGCATTCAGTATGATGTCCCGCCAACTGGTGGGAGTCTTGCCAAGAGAGGTTAGCGTCGGTGTGAAGTCTTGTCAACCGAAGGTGCTCTCACCAAAAGGGTTTGTGCTCGGGGAGAATGGAATGAGTTCAGTGTGATGTCTCGCTAACGGGGTGAGGTCTCGCCGAAAGATGAAGGGCTCGTTGTAATGTCCTGCCGAATGTGGATGTCTCATCGATGGAAGAGCACAGTGGTATAACTCCTGGGGGATCACTCTGAGGTCTTGCCGACAAGCAATGGTCTTGTTGATAGCGATGGGTCTACTATGGACTTCAGCAAGACCTCTTGCCGAAGGTGGTAGTCTAGCCGAATGATTTTTGATCACTATGATGTCTCGCCGACTTGTTGTGGTCTCGCCGATGGGTATATGGCTTTGGTAAGACTCTTGGTCGAGGGGTTTGCATTCGATATGATGTCTTCCTGATTGATAAAGTCTTGCCGATGGTTTAGCTCTTCAGTGTGACTGATAGGAGCTCACTAAGACCTTGTCCCCACTTTTTTGTCTTGTCGATGGGTGTGTTCATGTTGAGCATTTCCAAGACTCTTGATGATGGTCTAAATGGAATGGTATCTTGATAGGGTAGGCTTTGATGGAACACTCATTGTCCCATGCTCTGGGTCACACCTTGGAAAACCCCTTTGGTGTCACTCTCCACCTTCTTAACCTATAGGCCCTATTGCTTGTTAGGAACCCCTGGTTCTCCTGGCCAATCCTACTATCATCTACATTCCCCTAACCAAGCCAATCTTGGTGCTTTCTCCTCCATTCTCTCCTTGGCCCTTAATCTTCCTAAAGGCTAGCTAACCCTCCAAACCTCACTAACTTGTTGCGAGGGTGTGTGATTCCTCCCATGGCCTCAAATCCATCCCTCTAAGGTTCTTGATCATTCACAAGACTCTAATTCTCCATCGCTTCCACCAAACCCTATTCTAGGGTTTAAGAAGGGCTACTAGTCGTTGAGCCCCAATTAGGCCTCCTAACTCGAGAAAGTAGGCTTAAACTCCAATCCTTCTATAGAACATCACAATCTTCCAAAAGGGACCCTAGTTCATTTTCCTACCTCTCCAATATTTTTGAGGTTATAGGCCTCTGCATGCCGTACACAGGCGTAACCCTCTTTTTGTAGGAATTAGGGCTTTTTAGGCCATTTCTTGGCCTCATAGTGAATTGTTTGCTTATTTCAACCACCAAATGGATTGGTGAGATCTCTTGCTTCCTTCCAAGCCTTTATAAGGCCTCCTGCAACCACCACACACCTTGGATTGCCAGGGAATGGTCACCCCTGCTGCGTTAGTGCTTGTTTTCACTATCTTTCCTAGCCGGGCACAATCAAGTTCGCCTAGGAGAAGACCTTTTCCATGAAACCTTGCCTCCTACAAACTCCTAAACCTATTCTATATACATGCATGGAGCTTATCCTCATTCCCCATAGACTATACACTAGGTATAGTGGAAGACAGAGGTCTAAGACTCCATGATTATCAACCTGCTAGACTGATCAGTAATGAAAAGAAGCAAAACCTACTAAGAACAAAGCTAGGAAACGATGAAACAACACCACCAATGACCAGAAAAAACTTGTAAAATGAATACCACACATGCCACACACTGCTCAATGCTTGGAACCCTCCATTAACACAGTAACAAGAACTAAAAACCATAAAATAGCAAGAATTTCATTACTTTTCCATGTAATCTGCAGACTCCAAGAATGATAGAAAGTTTTCCAACCAACCAACCTTGCTCTCAGTTCAAGCAACACCTTATAACTCCTCTCCAAGGTAGTTACCAACCCCTTGGCTCAGAAATTTTCATAATCAAGTGGCAAAGGGTGCAAAATGTCCCATTTTGCCACCTTTGCCAATTATTGCTAACTCCTAAACAACAATGAAACATGAGTTACAAACTCCCTCCTAATCACTCCTAAACAACTAAGAAGCATTATAATTCAAAATTAAATGGTCAACATGACCTTAAAGTATGATAATCTCAAAATTTCATGCTAGGCTCCAAATTTTCCTAATGCTATCTAGTGTTTCCTAGGTGCTCCTGCACCATATCTGCTGTCAGGTTCTTTTGCTATGACCTCTTGCCGAAAGCGATAGTCTTGCCAATGGTTTTGGATATCGATATGACTCTTAAGGGTTCGCTATGATGTCTGGCCGATAGCGATAGTCTTGTCGATGGTTTTGGGATATTGATATAACTCTTGCAACTCGATTTGAAGTCTTGCCAGTAGTTATGAGCTATGTCAATTGTTGTTGTGGAGTATAATCACATTAGGGAGACACGACTAGTGTCTCACTGACATGCGATTATGTTTGAACAAATTTTGACTGCCTGAAAATATTACGTGGTGTCTGTTCAACCAATCAGAGGAAGTTGAGGGCGAACCAATGGTAGTTTGACTGTGGTGACCGTCCTGTGAAGAAGATCAATGGTGAGCGGTATAGATTTGCTCTGTGAATGAGATGATGAATCGGTTTGGTGGACAATGGTGTTCTTCTGTAAAGATCTAAACATGAAAGTCAGATGTTGTCTCTCAAGGGGGTCAACAAGCGGAAGGATCTAGAACAAGAAGAAATCTGAAGGGGAAGAGGCCGTGAGTCACAATGACAGCTGTGATGTCTACTGGAAAAGGTAGATCGACATTTATGATAATGTTGCATATCATTCAAAGTGGCTTTGATGAAGCTCTCAAGGTTGGACACGAGAGTTGGGAGTTAATGGGATGGTTGAAAAAGATTTGAAGGCCACTCCTGAGGGTGATCTTTTCATTGACATGGACAGAGGGATGCACATTGAATGCAACATTAACTTTATTCCAAAAGATTTGAGGGCCGACCCTTCTATAACCGACTCATTTTTTGTAAACCCTAGGGCAGGGGCCGACACTTTTTAGTTTTTTGTTGTATATATGGCATTTTTGCCTCTTTGTAAGAGGGAGTTCTGAGTGAAGAAATTGTGAAAAACTCATTATTTAGACTTCGTAACTCATTTTAGGAATACTAAAAATTTGTAATACAAAAAAAAACTCCTTATTTTTCTCAATAGAATGTCATTTCCTTCACCAATTTCCTTTGTTGTTTAGTATTGGTTGAGTTGCATGATAAAATTCCGTGTAATCCTTTATTTTATCAGGTTCCTTCAGCATTGAATGCAAAGAATATTATGTCATAGTGCAGGTTTATGTTAGTGATCTCTTTCTATTGCATTTATATCTATGAAAACATCATTGTTTTCCTTGTGTTAAGCATTAGAACAGTCATAACCTTACATGGAATCGCTTTTGCAGACATAAATCTCTGTGTTGTGAGATTGTTTAGCTTTATTGAGATTTATGTGAGTTCCAATAGTATTGCCATATTTTTATCTTTGGTGTATCACCTGTTAGTGATAGGTTTTAAATTTCAAGTATATCCTTCTTACTCTTTTCCTTATCATTATTTAGTATTCTCAAGTTATCTTTAGGGGAACCAGCCCATAATCTGGAGGTCCACTTCATTCCTAGGTCACCCACAACCTCGAAGTGTTCCCATGTGTCAATAGGTTGCTACAGCTCATAGCTTAGCAAGGGTGTAAACTTTATTTTACAACAGGATCCAACTTAGATCACTTTTTGTTAGGCACATGAACAAAAGCCTCACAACCAAAGATCCTTAAATGTGCAACACTAGGTTTCCTACCTAACCACATTTCATAAGGAGTTTTATCTTCAATAGATGAACTAGGAGATCTATTGATTAAATAACAAGAAGTACTTACAACCTCGGCCCAAAGGCACAGATCTAGCTTAGCACTACTTAACATACTCCTAGCTCTTTCCATTAAGATTTGGTTCATCCTTTCTGCTACTCCATTTTGTTGAAGTGTAAATGGAGTAGTTTTATGTCTCACAATTCCTGCATGCTTACAATAATCATCAAATTCCCTAGAACAATATTCACCACCATTATTTGATCTCAACATTTTTATCTTATGATCTGATTGTTTTTTATTAGAGGTAAAATACAAGTTTTGAAGGGGCCCAAAACCCTATACATCAGAAAGTAGTTGAGATATAAGAAAACAACATTAAGAGAAAAATAACCCAACAATGACCCATCAAAAAAAAGTCAGCCAAAAAGGAGGACCCCACCAATAGCACTACACACTTTTCAGAATATCCACCGCCTCCATGTTGCTTGTCACAACCTTATGTGCTTCATCCAAAACATCAAAAATTTCTTTCCTAGAGGTCCCTACTTGAGCTTTAGTTTTGTTCCTAGTCTTGGCACTAGGTCCATCTATATTTACCTTAGTAATAAAAAAAATACCTTTCTCCCCACCCCTCCCAGCAACACCCTTCTCCTCCAACAACTTACCAACAACATCAAACTCTTTAGCATAAGCAATTTCTTTACTCTTCTTGGAACTAACCACAGGAGAAGTCACAACAGTAAATTCAAATTTACCAACAGTTTTATGCACCCACCCACCTCTCATGACAGTATCCCAAATTTTCATCATTTGATCCTCAAGGGTGAGGATTCTGCCTTAAGATTTTGTTTCATTTTGAGAGTTTCCTCTACAACAGTGTAAGTCTTATGATTTGATTGTTTCTCAACCAAAGCCTTAAATTATTTAAACTTATTAAACACATTAGATTTGTTATGCATAAAATAGATCCAAGTGTATCTTGAGACATCATCAATAAATGTGACATAATATCTAGATTTTCCAATAGAGTCAATATCCATAAGACCCATTACATCTAAATGAATATTATTTAATAATATTTTAGCTTTATTTGTCCCACTAGGAAATGAAGATATAGATTTCTTTCCAAACACACAATGCTCACAAAAATCATTATTTCCAATATTATTATTAGGAATACCATCAACCACTTTCTTATTAAGAATGGTCCTAAGACCTTTTTCACCAATGTGGCCCAATCTATGGTGCCGCAACATACATGTACTTTCAACTCTAGTTACATTTGCTGATTTATTCAAATTGGAGGTATTAACATTAAACAAAGTCCCAATTCGAGATCCTTAGCAACCACCATATTCCCTTTCACCAATCTGCAACCACCTTTGTCAAATTTCACATGCATTCCAGAATCATTGAACTTAGATACATAAAGTAGATTTCTAACAAGTCTTGGAATATGTAAAACATAATTAAGGGTCTTAGCCCTACCATCACTGAAACACAACTTTACCTCTCCTTTTCCCACAACCTCTATTGTGCTATTACCTCCAAAGAAGACATTCCCTCTATTATATGCATTATACTTAGTGAACCACTCCTTGTTAGGAGTCATATGATAGTAGCAACCTGAATCAATAAGCCAAGAGTTATCAACAACAATATTAGATGAAATGACCAATGCATCATTCGGCGTATCCCTCATTGAGCTTTCCAAGCTCACTTTGCCCATCAATGGTTCACAAAGCCCGAGAGACCCGGCAAGGTGCTAAAATTAATCTCCACCGTTTCCGTATACATCAAAACTGCGAATGTCATTTTTTAATGTATACGAGGCGGTGTGAATATTTGTTGTCATTGTTATTCGCAACAACTGTCCTTTTACATTAATTGGACACTTCACATGTCTGGAAGCGAAGCCCAAAGAAGCCAACAAGCGTTTTACCAGTTACGACATCTATGTTGCTCGAATCTGTTGAATCTTGACGGTTGCCATGGAAGAGCTCGGTGGGTTGTGTTTTGGATTGCTTGATTGCCTTTGAAGTTTGAGTAGAGGTTTTCAGTTGAAAACCAGGCGGAGACTAACCAAACATGAAACTTGTATCTTGTTGAACTAGGCCAAAGGAGGGTAGCGATTGGGAAGAGGTGAAAGAGAAGTAAATTCTGAAATGGGCGAAAGCAATATGGTCGAATCGACGGTTCAAACTTGTCCCCCGAGCAACCCATATTAAACGTCGATGAGAAGCAGAGGTTAGGTCTCTTCATCTACATTAGTCAGGGTTGCTATTTTACACAGGGGGGCAGGGGTTTGCAGATTTTGTGAAGTAGAAATGAATTCCTATTAGTGCAAGCTCTTCATTGTAGGGATATCATGGGAGACGAGCGAAGAGAGGCTGGCAGAGTATTTTCCAACTATGGCGAGGTTATGCAGACTATGATAATGAAGGATTGCATGACGGGCCGCACTAGATAGTTCAGATTTGTCATTTTTTTCGACCCCTCTATTCTTGACAGGGTTCTCCAAGGCAAGCACACCATCGACGGCAGAACTGTATGTTTTTTTTGCCTTTTCACTGCTTTTTCTTTTCAACCCTATAGAAATATATCTCTTTAGATCCCTCTGGGTTTTCTTTTCTTCTTCTTTTTATCCCTTATGGTTGTTTAATAGTAGAATTGATGATTGGAAATAATTTGTGCTACAAATGTTAGTAATGCAATTTCTGTTAGTAATGTGATTATGTTTGATCTCTAACATATTTTTGCATCCCTGCTTGGTGCAGCGTAGCAGTCTCTAAAGGACTCTACCGGCTACAGACATAACTGTAAGTGTATTTCGAAATTTCACCATTCTCCTCATTGCTCGTCTTTTAGTTTCGGAGAACATATCCTCGATGGTCACATTCTTGCTTATTCTGCACTATTCTTGCATGGCGTGTGCCTAGAGTTTTTGAAGCCCCTCTTTAGTAGATTTCTCTCACCCTGTTTAGTAGATTTATCCCACACATTTCCAATTCATTCAAAGGTTTTTCACCTCTGCATATCTTTTGTGGGCATTTGTGATATGTGATTAAAAAGGGCGTGGAGATGGTCCGAGCAGCGCAAAGCAACACTTACACCCTAAATTCAGCCGTAATAGTGATAATGATGATGATATCAGCAGTATTCTCTGTTTTTTCCACAGATTATTGTTTAGCCATTCAGAAAATAAATGTATCTTCTCAAGGTTCTTGCCTAGATATACTGTTGTATGAATATTGAGCCTCTTTCTTAATACAATGAATCTATTTTGGAAACCCTTGGTTTGGGCTATAAAGGCTCTGTTTCATTTTGTCTATATATTTTTTGTGCCACAGATTTGAGGTTTTTATACTATCTAAATATTATAAAACTGATTTGAGGTTTGTATCATTTGTTATACAGGGTCTCCAAAAGTTTATTTTCTAATCACCTGTTGTTTTTTCTTTTGACTGACTAATCACTGATCCCATGCCAGCTGAATCTAGAAAACTAGCACACAATTCAAATTTTTGTTTTTATGATTTATCAAAATCTTTAGATGATTTGACTGCTTTAGTTTCAACTAAAGTTAATCATTTCAGCAGTCAAAAGCAAATCTTGAAATAACACCTACAGCTTCAGAATAATTCACTGTTGTGTCAACATGCAAACTGGCTTAAGTGTAGGAGTAAAGAAGAGAAAGACATAGGAATCGAAATTTTATTCAATGTGGATGTACTGTTTAGATCTGCAGCTTGAACATGCTCACAACAAAAGAAGTGTAAATAGGCAAGTGAAAGTCCACCTACTTTGACAAGTATTAGATGTCAGATCAGAGAGAGGAAGTATGGTGGAATCTATAAATGGTTAGGAGCATTTTTGCCATCTATTATAAGCTTATGTCATTTTGGTCTTCCATCTCTTATAAACACTGCATTTTAATAGAATTTTATTCTTTGACAATTCATTTCAAAGTAGTTCCCCATTAAAAGAACAAACCCCATGAGACCAATGTGGATTGAATAATCTTAAAATATGGGACAACATTTAAAGAACAGGACCGATCAGACCGATGTGGCCTAAAGAACCTTAAAAACAATCAAATATTATCTCAGTTGCAAAAGGATTGCAATAATGATGAAGAAATTATGAAAACTTACATAGTCTCCAACTCTTCATGATTGGGTTCTTTTTCATGGATCACAGTTAAGATGGAATAAAACCCAACAAGAAGAAGGGTTAAAAATCCATTGCCAATTGGGTAGGATAGGTGTTCAATATTTTATCCCATTGTCTCCTTAATTAAATGCACCCCAAATAAAATTTTCCACTACCCAATTCAATAAGATGAAATCTAATATGAAGATCTATTAGAGCATGACAAGCATACCTACTCAGTTAGTGCAACCTCAATCTCACAGCAGGGCTTATTCTCAAGAGAATTTTTGCATGTAGAAACATATTTGAACCAGGAAATCTCAATCTTCTTAGAAAGCAATCTTCTTAGGGTTTCAGCATCTCCAGCAAGTCCACGGCCCTCATGGACTCTTTCCAAAGCTCCATGTATTTGAAGGCTAGGAGGATGCTTTTTTAAGGCTGATGGGATTTACAACAAGCATCTTTGTATACCCATCGAATAAAGTTGTCAGTGAAACTGCATTTTGTTGAGGTATTTGAAGTGGATGCAATATTTTCTTATAGCATTTCATCAACAATTCACATGCCAAATGCACAAGTGCCTATTCAATAAAGTCCACTTTTTCATACATTAGAAGGGGATTTGAGTTCAATATTATCTCTGTTTCTGATATGTTTTTATGTCTTCTACAGTAAATTTCTCATTCAGCCTTATATGCATTGTACATTGACATTATTGTTATAAATTTCGCTCTTAAAAATAATTGCAATGAAGAGTAAGAGAAGCAGGATTGCAGATTTGATGTTTTCATCAACTGCATTTTATCTTTTCTTATCATTTGAAGGATCACCATATGCTATGCAAATTTCCCTTTTGGCATATAATAGAAGGCAATTTGAGTTCAATATTTTATCTATTTCTCATATTTTAATTTGTCTTATATATATATATTGACATTATTGTCAGAAATTGAGCTCTTAAAACAAATGCAATGAAGAGTAATGGAAGCAGAATTGCAGATTTGATGTTTGCATCAATTATTTTTGATCTTTTTAATATTATTTTATTGCTAAAATGCTATATGTCAGCATATGACAGGATAAAAAATTATGAAAATTAATTTTGTATAAAATGATTTGATACCTTTTATATAATTTGATACTTTCTATATACACAAAAACAACATAGCAATTTGTTACCTTTAGTAAAGATTGCTCCATGTTAAATCCTTAGAATTTTTGGTTGACCGTAAGGAAATTCCGAAGCAACATTAACCATGGAATACTTTGAGTTGAAAAGTAAGTGTTTGAAATATCTAATTCTTTTCAAAACAGTTTGTACCGGAAGCCCTCTTTTCAAGACAAATGTAGAAGATTAAAATATTTAGCATGGAGTGCTTTATATTCATTTGGAATAAAACAGATATACTAGACAGTAATTTATTCAGTCTCCCCTTCATCCTGATGTTTGTCACCTCAATAAGAAAATGCTTTAACATATTGCAATAACAGAAGTCTAAGGAGTTTCAAGGATGAAATAGTCATCACTAGTTTGAGGAATCAGGAAAAACATAATAGGTAATCCAGAATTATATCCATCCAAAAACCTAAGAATCAATAGAGTGGTCAATTAAATAAGAAGTCCAGCATTTCACAAACCTATGAACTGAATTATCTGTAACATCTACAATTCTACAAAACTCTTTTGAGACAACTCCATTATCTAAAACTGTGAATATAAAAGTCCCAGGAATAGCTTCCCTTTTAACCCTGTATCGCCTTCGTCGCCAAACCAAGTTCCCATCCAACAAGGTCTTCGCTTGAAATACTGGCTAATACCAAAATGTCCATTTTTCTTTACCTTGATAGAAGAGTTGATATTGGCAAGGAAACTGATCATATGCAGGATTTTGGCCAGCTACAACATGCCAACTTGATTTTAATTTCCCTAACCATCCAACAAAAAGGTCTTCTGCAACATCATGGCTCAGAGGAATGGCTGCCCAACGCATAGACAATTTTTGTGAATCGTTTGACTGTTTTCAGAGAGTCCGAGTTTAGCTCAGTTGTGAAGATGCCTCTTCCAGGTAATTTAGAAACCTTCCCATGCTTCATTTCTGTCCCATTTTCCATCTTCTGGTTCTTGGGAATTTCCCATTACTGGTAACATAGGCCATAATTCCAAATTCATAATCTGCTTTCCTTGTACAGTTGTTATAATACTATTAGCAAATGTTTATAAATGGTGTTTTATTTCTTTAAATTTAATTTCTAAGTTTTTTTTCTTCATTTACTAATTTCAAGATTCAATTATATAATTGTTTCATTTATGCAATGCTCATTGAGATGAAAGATCAAAACTTTCAAAAAGTTACCCATCCTAATATTACTCCACTCAACCTCATTTAACCATATAAAATTTTCATAAAAATCAAAATCCACTTAATATGCCACCACATTTACCAGCTAAAATAAAACCAAAGGAAATAATAATTTTTTATTGAGGATGATTTACTTTATAAGAAACACGTTAATAAAGTTTCACTTAGAGTCTATAAACAACACATAGGATCCAATCATAAATTCCATGTATTTCCTAATAATATATGGAATTAAGTTATAAAGTATCATTTAGCCTTGAAGACGACACACAGTTCCCTACTGCTAGATTTACCCTTTAAACATATAAACCATTCAACGGTAAAATTGAATGATTCAACTCTGTACTGAGTTTAAATGTGACAACTTACTACCTATAGTATAACTGTTCAACAATAAGTTGACTGCTACCACCGAAAAACGTTGGACAAATTTTATTCTTCATCTATTACAAAGCATAGGTTCATCTAACAAATGCCCACATGTTGTATCCTTAACTGAACAATCAATCTAAACAGTTAAAATTCTCCTCCTCTCTTGCAAAGCATATTCTAGAACCTGATCGGGAGATGCAAGGGCTTTCTTGACGCTGCCTCTTTCCATACATTTCTTAACCCATGAATCAAGCAACAGATATTCACTCTCAAACAGTATCTTGAAATTCCCAATAGTTTCCAAAGCTTGGAAAAAAGAAGCATAGGGAATGAAGGCAATATCTAGAAACCCAAAATTATTTCCACTGAAGAAAGGCAGGGATCCCCCTGCCGACATCTCTTTCAATGTAGCTTCTAAAATTTGAAAGCTCTCGAACATGTCATGCTTGGCCTCCTCCTGAGCCTTGTCTTCTGACATCAATATACGGATTACGGAGTCAAAAAACTGCAACCATAGAGAATTTTTGTTAGAATACATTAAAAAACTTCAATGCCAATGCCAACGAGAATACTAGAATGCCTTACCTTCTTATCTATGAAGTCGGCCCAGAAGCGGGCAAGGGCACGATCATAGGGCTTAGAGGGTAAAAACTGCTTGGAATCCCAAGTCTCGTCAATGTACTGAAGAATTATGAGAGACTCGCATATAGGCTGGCCATTGTGGATCAGGACAGGTACTTTCTTGTGCACAGGATTCATTTGCAGTAGGAGGTCGCTCTTATTGGAGAGCACCTCTTCTTGGTATTCATATTTCACACCTTTCTCTTCCAGACCAATCAAGACGCGCATGCCAAAGGGACTGATAAATGTGTTGAGTACCTTCACTTGCTCCATCTCAAGCACGCCGAAAACCCAAAATTCATGCACCTGTAGATAATCTCACAGAAAACCAAAGTTTAAACAGCTGTAGATAATCACACACGAAACCTAAAAATGAAACACAAAACCGAAAGTTGAAAAAGCTGAAGATGTTTTTGTTGTCTTATAATGAAATGGCACGGAGTGTGGGAAGATATATATAAGAAAACCAATATCGGTAAATTTAGAGTATATCGGTTCTGCGCTAGCATTAGTCGTTGAGCTGGCGTAGGCCCTTACGTAAGATGAGCATTATTTAATTGCCCCTGCATATTTTAGTCTGTTGAAATGATAAGGGTCAAAATCGGTCGGTATGTTTTAGCTGCTGCCTTGTGAAGCAAGGCACATATGCTCAACGGACGTCATACTTCCATTATGATTTTAAAGATTGGTCAAGTTGTTCGAGCATTTATTATTGTAACAGTGGAAAATGCATAGCCTCCACTTTTCAATTGTTTCCACTCACTTTGACTTGTCTTTAGTGAAGTAAAACTAGCAATTGCACCTGTGTGTGCAATGGGTACGCCAAAGATGTGTGTAAATTTTAGCTAATTATTTTGTTCATATTCAGTAGTTCCATTAAAGATGGTAAATTTACAGAGCTTGGACTCCAATTTTACTGAGTTGGGGAAAGCAAATGTCGCCCATCTGGGACAGAGCAAATCAAACTTATTCATCACTAAAATGCCACAGATTTAATGCCCAAAATAGACAGAATAGGAGAAACATATGAATCCCAAATTCATCAATTCACATTTCCAATACCATCAACGCTAGAGATATTTTATGAAGTACACTTGATGCTCGGAATCCCCAAAAAGAACAAAACCTCCAATGCTTTAGAAACAGAAATAACACTAAACCATTGTAAAACTTCACAAAGGAATAACAAAACAACCCCGTTTGTACACAATAATTGAATTAAATAAGAGGATATAAGGGAGTTCTGAGCATTTGACCTTGCTGATCCAAGCAGTGATAGAGGCGAATACCAAATTCCAAAGAAAATAAAACAAAAGAACTCGATGAAACCATGGCCAACGATTTTCCTCAAGATTTTGCACAAATTGTATCACTCGCTGAAACCATGGCCAGCAACTTTCCTCAAGATTTTGCACAAATTGTATCACACGGGTGTGACTGGCAGTATAACGCCACATTCCACAACCTTTGTTAACATCTACTCTACCAACGCTAAAATGGGAGCTTTGGAACAGGCTATGGACTTTCATCGCAGCATAAAAGATGGAGGTACATTTTTTTTCAATGTTGTAATTTCAACTGCCTTGTAGTTATGTATGTAAAAAGTGGACACATAGACAAGGCACGTGAACTGTTTGACAGAATGCCTCAAAGAAATGCGATTCGAGGGCCTGGAAACATTGTAGGTTATGCGAAAGAAAGAAAAATGATTTATTGAAAGGGCTTTTGAAAATTTCAAGTAAATAAAGTCGACAGACCTGTAAAGCCAAATCCCGCAACATTTAGTCATGTATGCAAAATGCGGAAACATAAAAAAGGCACGTTAATTGTATGACAGAATGCCTTAAAGAGATGATGCATCATGGAATGCTATGATTATGGGGTAAGCACAAAATATACTTATTAAAAGGCTGTAGAAACTTTCACACAAATGTGATAGTCAAGTGCAACACCATATACAGTGAGCTTAGCTACCAGCACTTGCAGCCAGGGGAGCTGCAAGGAATGCGCCGATAGTTTTATATAATTTCTTGAAAACAAAAGTGGGGTGTATTCACCAAGCAAAAACTAATGTTTGTTTCCAGATATTGATATCTGAAGGTTTTCTGCAGCATATCCTCCACAATCAAAGCAGTATTTCACAAAACACTACATTAAGAATCAAGGTTGGTTGCAGAAGCAAGTAGAGTCACCTAGCAGGTCGTTAAATTTTAATCCATTGCCATCAATGGCATCAAGCCAATGCAGTTTGTGATATTGAACTGCCTTATATCAAGACAAGACTTCCTCTGTTGGGGATTCTGTTTGTGTATATTCAGTTGCATTGACAATAATTCGTCTGTTGGGGATTCTCTTGGGGATTCTGGTTTTGTATATTCAGTTGCATTATTGTCTACAACCATGGCATCTTAAGGTTAGAACGACAACATATGGACAGAATACACCAAAAACTCGGGGATTTCTCAGAAAAGAACACCCAAGGATTGCAGATTTGTGTTAGATATATAAATTTGATTTTCCAGCGTTTGAAGCTCTAATTCAAAGACTTGATTTGGGGCAAATGCTATGGGCATGCAAAATTGTTGAAGGGGAACCGGTATATCAATCAGCCAAATGGAAGTGAATGTGGTGCTTTACAGAAGAATAGATGTAGAGTTATAAATGGTGATTTTCTTTGTAGGATATCCAGTGTTACTAAATTTTTTCATGTTATGAGAAAAGTCGAGAAGGTTGCCAATCTTTTGTGAAGATTTTATATGATAGGGAATTTCATAACAAAATTGATCTGGGGAAGCAAACATTTAAGCAGACTCCCGATCAAGGAACAGATGTAACTAGTAACTGACAACATCCACAATATTTTTAGGTAATGGGGGCATATAAGCCATCTATGCTGGTTGCATTCAACCTCCATTACTCATGGTAGAAGTTTACGTGCTGAAAATCTGAATATTGAAGCAGTTTGAACCAAGGCTAGAATTTCTAAATTGTCAAGCTCAAAGATGTTATCAAAATGAAATCTCTAGAGGAATACATGAAATTCTAGCTACAGATGTACAAACATGGACTTAACCCATCAGCACAAAGCTTTCTCCTTTCTCCAAACCCCGTAGAGAAACTACTAATGTTGTTCATGTTTGGCTAGCCATCGTAGAATTTCTTCTATAGAAACCTTGGCCAAGTATTTTATCATTCTATGATTATTCTTGCCATATTTGATTTATTCAATACAAGCAATAACAGATGCATATAAACATTGTCACATTGTACGTGATGTTCACATGTAACTTAAGTGGGTGTAGTTAAAAATATTCTACTCTTCAACAATCAAAAACAAATTATTAGCACCTAGAATGTGGTACAAATTAAGATCATTATTCCAGATTCTTTCATTGGCCTCAAATTCCAAGATTGTAGAGACAGGAAATCAGCAATATGAAACTTTTCAGCATCCCAAAAAAATCACTTGTTTTATACATCACTCCACATTCAATCTAAGTTATTAATGTCCTGTAATCCATCAGGTTTGGATACTGTCCACTAATCCATTAGATTTGAGCTTGGACATACATCACTTCATATCTGTAATTACATGATAAATTTCATTTTGGATTTTAATAAAGTAAAAAAGAGCAACATTCCTAATGGTAGGACTGGGGATATCAACGGCACCTTTGAGCCCTCTCTATGAGCTAGCTTATTCAAAACCAATGATGCCAGAATCAATGTTAAAGTGCACTCTTCACATGCACAGTTTCCACACGAATTTTATGCCTTCTCAAGTCTGAATGTTGGCCCATATTGTAGCAAATATTGCAGATCCTATGAGAGATGCTTCAAACCTAATACCAAAGATATATGCTGCCAGACACAATATGTTTACCTCCATCTCCATACTATTAGGAGGCAAGCAGGCTATTCTTGTTTATTTCATGAGAATATAAATCAGAATGGATACAAGTAACAATTCACAATAAGAATATAGGGGAAACCCTAAATACCAATACATGGAATACAGCTGCTAAGGTATAATGCATATTCTCCTCATGCTTCAAATCTCCAGAACATCCAGTGTGAAAGCATCCTGCCTGGAACTGCAGAAGCATCCAAGCCTTTCAAAACCAGCATATCTTAATAAAACATACAAGTTCAAATCCATAATCTTCAAGATCATGACTCCAAAAATTGGTGACAAAGAAGCACAGCAAAATTCCAAACACCCATGTGAGGCATATATGTTCAATTCTTCATTACTGAATGTATGTGAATGTGTGTACAACCTATACTTGATGAAAAGAGGCCAAATTCTCAATCCTCCACTGAGCGAGCCTAGCCGTGGTGTCAATCCTGAAAGCAGGATCAACCATCCTTGAAAAAGCCAGTGCTGCACCAACCTCGGCAACACAGTCAAAGAAATTTTCCAACAACACAGTCAAAGAAATTTTCAAAAAAACATCTGACTTCCCCAGGGTGACAGAAGTAAGATACACACCAAATAATTGATTAACAAATTGAAGCATAAATGCATACCCCCAATGTGGCAGATATGCATAAACAATCAAATACCCAAATACGAACACAAAATTAAGTTCCAGTGAGGTGTAGATCAGGGTTTACTCAAAAAATCACATAGATGAAACTTAAAGGATATTGATTGGATCACCATTCGTAAAATTTGGAATGTTCTAAGAGTAAGAATTGGAATGTCAAATAACAAAAGAAAAGAAGGATTTCAAGGCTAAATTAGAATCTTGGGGGCTTTTCTTGCAAGGATACCAGACCTTCCCTTGTACCCCACATTATGAGAATTATGTTATTCTCCACACGCCAACAGAAACCAAAATTACAAAAGAACACACTTTACTTTATCCCTTCCAATCTTCTGTCTTAAATTTTAATAAATGCATTAATTCTCTCACTGTTGTGAGATTTTTCTTATTTTTTTCAGTGTTTTATGATTGTGAGATACTTGTTTGGTTTATAATACAATTCACCATACTTCTTTCAACGAACAGAAGCACTGGCAGTTGTGTCTGCTAGTGAAGTAGTAAACGCCATCACCATCATCTTTGTTCGTTGGTTGTTCTTGCAACTAAAGGCTTATGAAAAGTGATAAAAGCATTAAGAACCCATGTGGCCAAAGTTTATAGAATATTTTTTGTTAAATATCGTGGAGACTTTCTGGCAGAATGAAAACCTTTGCGCTCAGTTTTGCATGACTAAATGGCCTAAAGGATTTGGTCCGCATACCTATAAGAGCATAATTAAAAATGATTGTTGCCTACCAAATTTGTAATGGAATGAATTCAGTTAAGGATGTTAGGCAGAATCAATTTTCCCTGACAAAACTGACCACATTTGAAGACTTGAACAAGGTTTTTGCATTCATCTTGCTAACTTTAGCAAGTCTCAAATCCCTACTGGGACCCATTCAAGAAAGATTGCTTGAAAAAAGCATTCAATAAAATCACTGTAGGCCGTGGCAGCTAACCAATAAAACTATAGAAAGGTTGCTTTTGAGTGAACCCATCTTGCCAAATTTGGCAGACGAAAAGTCCAATCCATCTAGCCAAATGCAGAGAAGGTAATGATTAGCACAAGAAAAACCCAACCCATTAAGCCAAACTTATAAGAGGTAATTATACTTAAGCAGAGGAAAAACTCAATCCATCTAGCCAAAATACAGAAGAGGTAATTGTAACGGGAAGAAAAGTCAGCTTATCTAGCCGAATGCAAAGGAGGTACCACTGTAGAAGAAGAATCCCACCCCACATAATCAAATTTAGCAGAGATAATTATATGGCAAAAGAAAAGTCCATCCCATCTAGCCAAATGTGGAGGTGTTAATACCCATTAGAAGACCATCATCACATTCAATAAGATGGGGACAAAACGGTTTTCAAAGAAGACGACGGATTAAAGTTTAGACTCTCTTCCTGCAAAATTTACTTAAAAATCTATGGCAGCAGCAAAACCAAAATGCATGGGCACGAATAATTATCAAATGGGTTTCCAAAAAACACAATGGATCAAAGATTTCAAGTTACTCACCATCGAAATCTCAAGTAGAAGCCGTCATGGTACTGGATTGGGGAAAATCGTCATTGGTGATGCTGTTATCCAGACGACGGGAGAGCACATAGGGTAAAAGCTCGCAGCCCACAATCGGGATCTCAGACGGAAGGTGCAGCCGGGGCAGAGTCAACATGCTTCCCACTCCCTCAAATCCCCAATCTTCACAACAAAGTCTCCAAACCTTCAACGAATGGTAATTTTCAAAAATCCAATTCATCACCAACTGGGTTAAAAATGAGTGTCCAACGCAGGAATTCACAAAAGACGGAGAAAGAGAAAATATAAACATTTTGTGTATTTTTTATCATTGTCTGCAAAGAGGAATTAGGAAAAAAATATTTTTGCAGGAAAAGAACAATTGTCTGCAAGGTACCCTGCACTGGCTTCTTCCTCTCCTTTGCTTGACAAGAAAATCAGATTTCCCTTGTAAATGCCGCTAAAACCTTTTGCCGACCTCAAGAATTGGGCAGTTGTCAAACCCAGGCAGAGACGTTGCATGCTATTCAGAAAATTGAATGCCCCAGCGTGAATATTGAGGTAGTGGCTCTCCTTTTCTTGCACCAGGAACAACAGGGGTCACAAAATATTGCAACGATCTTAATGGCGATGGCTAATCTCAAGACAGAACAGATCTTCTGCCTACATTCGTACTGCCAGAGGATGTTGTTCTTGATTATGCACTTATACATTCCCTGACTGCCCTAAGATCACCGCCTCCAATTTGTCAAGGCATCATCCACCTCACGTTGAAAGTCTCGAAGGTTCAAAAGTTCTGCACCAGCACTGGTTCTTGTTTGAACAGGTAAGATTCGTGCCTCCTCTTCATTTCAAACTTCATGCTTTCTCTGATTACTGGCCTCCCTTCATTTGACGTGCTTCGTTAGGGTTTTCTGGTAACGGTTTTGAGTGTGGACTATTTGCCCAGCAAACCCACATTAGGGTTAGGCCGAACTTTTATGCTGCAAACACATCACCGTCAATTAAATGTGATATCTGCCTCCGATACCCTGTTTTGAAATGATCTATCCTCTTTCTTATCCTCTCCTAAATGTTCTTGCGTGGATGTTAAAAATTTCTTCTAAAATTCGCTATTCCTCATTTTTCATATCTTGATGAAGTTCCAAGTCTGCAATGTTAAGAATTTTTTCCTTTCGCTATTCAAGCCTACGTGTTGTCCGCGGCGTTGACAGGTTGGACGGGAAATTCCCCTGTTGCCGTTAAATGTTGGTGTATTGCTCACGTTTTTGTGAGGACCAACACTAGAGTCTAGGGCCTCTGTTTGACTTGCCAGGGCTCTGGGTAGGCTCTTCTCACTACTAATACCCAACAAATCGCGTTGCTTCACCATTCTCATCTTCTTCGTGTTAATGTTATAGCAGCTTCGGTAGCTTCTTCCAGCTCACTCATTCCGTGGAAGTCCTAAATTGAATATAGCCGTTGGCTATTCAATTTACCTTTTATTATTTTGTGTCTTATGCTTTGGCCGACATGTACAATTCGAAAATCATAAGTCATTTGCTATGCTAGGCCGACTTCATTGAAAAGGATATGAGACCTTGTAAGAGGCCGAAATTAAGACTTCGGTTCCTACATATGGACAATTATTCATTCATTTCAGCGATGAGAAAAAGAGCTCTGAACAAATCCGTCATTCTCAAGTGCGAAGACAGTAGAGAAGCTCGACTCAAGCAAATGCGAACACTTACCTCAAGTGCAAACAGTTCACTACATGCGAATAAGTCATCTCCATCATTTGTGTCCAGGCACGAACTACATCAAAGATCAGTGCGAACTCTGAGATCCGAGTGCTCATACACCAGTAATCAGTGCAAACTCTGAGATTCATATGCGCATTCACCAGTTCAGTGATTTTATTCAAGGACGATCTCTCAGTGATCTAATCTCGAAGTCACCAATTCGGTTCTATCAAGTGTTGTTAAAGTCTGAGAGGTTGAAGACCTACTGTGCAAAGCAAATATCATTAGATCTATATTCTCAGGTGTGATCTAAAGCATACTATCTGTCATTCCTTATTGTTTGACACCTGTTATTGGTCTTGTGTTAGACCTTATTGTATTTTGTAAATCTACTATTGTTGCATCAAATATAAGAGAGATCTTTGTTGCTGGGTTTTTCTCCCTCAAGAGGAGGGTTTTCCCAGGGTACATGCTGTCTCATTTTGTCTGATTTTGATTTAATTTTCTGTGCATTTACTTCTGATCACATAATTTAACACTTCGTAGACTGGTTATTTAATGAAGTTTGAGTAATAGGAATACTTCGTATTTTCGTCTTCAAACCATTGCGATGATATGGCGATCAGCCCAAGAAGTAAAATGGAACTGAGAATGAATCTGAGTAGAGATGTTAGCCCAGACAGAGCCAAACCAATGTGGGTTGAACCCAAATCGAAGGCCCCTAGAAAACTGCAGGACTCTTACTTGCTATCCTAACCTATTTAATTTCTGAGTCTCATTCATTTACTTTGGTTAGCTGTTACTACGTCGAATTATGTGCTCCCATGCCATGATTATTTGGTTTGGCTACATTTCTCAAATGCTAAGAATTTTTTTTATAATTCTCAGTGCCACACATATTTGCTTTAGATCTATTTTTGCAGAAGCTAAGATAAATTGCTTATAATTATCCACGCCCTGTCACTTGCAATATTTGTAGTGATAGGAGGGTTTTGTGCAAATTGAGGTTTCATTTAGTGCTGTTAAATCAGCCTTGCACACGTTGTATTTTCTTATGTGAGTAGTTTCCTATGACCTGTAATTTGTTTTTTTATACAAAAATGTGTTAAATTCAAATCCGTTGATTTTTGGGATGTCATACAACAATCTAAAACCTCATCTCTTAATTTTTTCCTCCTGCATCACATCCTTTTTGGACTTTGGAACAAAACTTCAATATGAGAATATGGCCTATTGTAAAGAAGACACTGCCTCATACAAAAATATATTATAGGTTATATTTGTTACCCAAGTTAGTTGGACTATGTTTTGCAATGATGCAAAAATACCATAATGTTTTGAATCTCTGCCCAGATTTTGATCCTCATTTTCACTTTTTTGAGAGAAAACAGACTTAATGAACCTAAGTATGGTCTCAATTTCCCCTTCTTTCTCTTTACAACTTTCATTATAGGTAGTGAGCATTGTTTATTCCTTGCATGTATAACATTGTGCAAGGGAAAGGATTGTGAGGGGTAAATGAGAGAATAGAACCAATTGGTCTATTGTAGGTCAGTATTGGAAAGCTTTGTGAAATTTACATTTGCATTGGAGAAAACTGTATCAACAAGCTCCCCCAAAGCTAAGATTTCTGTCACTAATTGTGTCTATCATCTATACCCATCTAGTTGTATATTGTTTTACACTGTATCAACCACAAGCGTCGAATTGTATACTGCATCACTATACATCCTCCACGCATATCTTAAATTGATACCTACTTACCATAGACTATGTTTGGCATACTAAGGTCCACCACAGTTCAAACTTCAAAACTAAAGGGATGTTAAGTCTTCAAATGCTAGGTAAAGCTGCCTACTAAAGTGGTCAGCTTCCAATTGTTTTTTTTCAAAACCTTCTGTAAGTGTACCGTAATTATGCGCTTTGAACCTGCCTCTAATCTGTGATGGATAGAATAGCAAAGTCATGTCTTATTAGTTTTCAAAATAATCTAAGGTTGTAATGTCCATTTAAAGTGTTGAAATGGTTGGGGTTGTAGAGAAGTTCAACCAGTTGTTAATTACTGGACAATTTCTGGAAGTGTTGAAATAGTTGTTATTAAAAAACTGTTTGACCTATATCACATTGGTTGACTTTTTTAGCAAGGTAAATAAATGTGACGCCTTATCATATGGATCCCATAAATAGCATAAAGATTAATTTAGGTGAACAAGACTCACTTTTATGAGCAAGGGCATCATAACCCATTCCTTTACATTTATGATTATAAATCTGTTGGGAACAATATATGAATTATATATATAGGTTCTATTGTGACCCCTGCCCTTGAATTGCAAGGGTTTGTTCACGGGACATCCATCCCACATAATTCATTTGGGGCAATACCGCTTTAACTAATGCTCTTCCAGTCGGAGATGCTGTTGCAGTTACATTTCAAACTCCTTTTTTCCTCCAACACTCCTTTGGCTTGAATGACTTGCTTTCTTTTCCCCTCTTGTCCTCTTGTAGGGAATCCACTTTTTCTTCTCCATCCTTTGCTTTCATAGCTTGAACACGACGTCCTTCTATCTCCTCCTATATGACAACTACTCTATATTCTTCCTTGATTTTCTTCTCCACTTGCAGGTCCTACTGCACATATCACTGCAGCTGGAATATCACTCTAGCACACCCTACTGGCACTATAAGATGTCCTTGGGGAGAATTGAATCTTTGTCTCTAATATGAGAACCAAATGGGTCCTACCAATTGACCACAACCCCTTTGAAAGGAACAGAAGATAATACAACAATGTAAAGATGCAATGATTAATTCAAAGAGTAACTTGGATGATTGGATAACATGAGCCTTACATCCCCTGCATCAATCAGCAATGGATATGATAAAACTTTTGGAGGTATGATCAATCATTTTAGTGGTAATCAGCAATGGATATGATAAACCTTTTGGAGTAATGTCCAAGTTTACACCAAGTTGTATTTGGCAACTCGAATCTGGCTTTTTGGTGTCTTGTTAGTAGCAGACTGTTGCAGTCGACTAAGGTTTTGAAATCCAATGTGTTATGCTTGGGGTCCATTGGATGTCACAAGTCTGGACCTAAGCTCGTTATAAACTGTATCATAGTCAGCAACTTGCATTCATGGTTTCAAAGCTTTCTTATTGGTGGACGAACAGTTCCGAGAAGTGCTTCAATATGCCCAGATCATTTTCTCAAGCCTTAGAATACTGAAAACTTAAACTCACATTGTTTGAGTGCTCTTAACAGGTAAGGTTGCGGTTGCATTTGCATTTCTGGAAAAAATGAGTTTTACAATCTTTTTGCGGAAAAAATGAAGGACAATGGAAATGGCTCTCGATTGTTTAACTTTATATAATGATAATGAATTCAGAAAGTGTTTAAAAGAACACATAACGTGTAAAGTTCCTTTGTGGGAATGTAAGGATTTTGCAATGTATTCAATTTTTTTGAACTTCTTTTAATCAGACAGTGAGAGATATATTGCATAACTTAAAGGCATTCAACAGTGTTGACATATAAATCTGAACAGTAACTGAAGAATTCTTGTATCACTTGCATTTCATCAACAACAGTTCATTTGGAAAATACAGTAGCAAATCAACGACTAAAACAGCATCAAAATGATAATCCTTTCACTAGCGACTCCCTTGATATCACTAAAATTGCACAGCAGTCATACGAAAGGCTTCACAACAGTTTGACGTGCAAGAGCACTGTAAGGTTCCTTTCCGAAAGTAAAAGGTTTCTTGGTGTTTGTCTTGATCGATTTTGTTTATCAAAGAAAGAAAGATATGATGCATAAGTGCATTTGTGTCTAGACATTCAGAATACAAGCAACTCAGGAATATCTTCCAAATGCAACATATTTCACTCAAAGATGGTACTGGTTTAAACAACACAGATCACAGAACGATAGAAACTCATTGACAGCAGTTCAGATACACATTTCTGAGTTTACATGTGACTGAAATAAATGACCAACTAGCCCAGATTTAACAGAATGAACTACTGGTTGATTGAAATCTTCCTGATAATGCTTACTGGACATAGAATGAATTGTTCTACTGTAACAACAGTGTATTACATTAATTTTCTGAGTGAAACAAGACTGAAATCTATGAATAATATGCCCAGATTTGAGACAGCAAGCTAAGGTCTCAGTATATCATCAGATTACTTAGTCAATAACCTATTCTCAACCAAATCACGTCAGTAAAATGCACCAAGACCTGGAGTTTTTGCTTTCATCAGCTAACTGAGAGTTCAAACGGCTGTAGAAGAGGTCCAGCAGTGATGTCGGCCTCAAAATATATGGTTCTGAGCACCTCACGCCTAGCAATCAGCAGGGATATCACGGTGAAAGGTTTACAGCCCTCCTAGTATTGATCTGTAGGTCAATGGAAAGTCATCCAATCTTTATGAGTTTAGACGTCCAGTTCCAGCTCCTCATACTCCCACGAATCTTCCCAATATGTCTCCAAACCCACACAAGTATTAAATTCACCCCTGCAATGTTGACGGATACTATCCAAGGCTCCCAATGAAATCGCTCCTTCCTTAGTTCATGCGCCAAGCTGAGAGCAATTCGCCCTTCTCAGGGAAAATCGCGTCCTTCAGTATTTCTTCCAGATTCTTCAATTCCACGGGTTTGTAAGGTTCTAGTGCTTGGCAAACACTGCGCCTAGGGTTTCCTTATGATGCCACGCCTTCAAAAATGTAAGAGTTACTCACAAATGCGACCCTCTGTAGCAGCGGATATTTCAGTGAACTGTGACCACGAAAATATGAAATTAAACCTTATTTTCCATTACAATCAAGCTCTATTCTCCCTTGACCAACTCCAGCTAGGACAGAATCGTTGCACTGTCGAAACTGGCTTCCAAGGGTTTGAAGCCCGCAGGCATGAAAGCTCTCGAGAAGCTCTTTCACAAAAGTGAGAAAAATAATAATCTTCAGAGTGTCGAATTATCTCTCCTTTTCCTCTTTTATATTTTTCCATTCAAAAAAATTAAAGTGACTCCTTTACTTTATAAAATAATATTTCAATTATTTCATAAGTCACTTTTTAATTTTCATTAATCAACATTAGTGACTTTTACAAAGTAATAATCCAAATATTTCACAAGTCACTTTATACTAGATTTATTAATTATTTAATATTCCCCACTTAAACGAAATTTGAGACTTGGGCAATATTAAATAGTTAAATCATTCCATCCGAATTTTTGGGGACATTACATAACGAATAATTGGTTTAGAGTTGGAATGCTTCTATTGCTATCTTCTTGGATTGAATGTAAGGATACCTGACTGGTTAGATCCAAATCTAGAAAAGAACACTAAGTGAATAAGGACTTCAAAAGAAGAGTGTGAATTGGCTACTACTTGTTCAAAGGAATCTAGTTGTTAACAATGAAGACATCTGCCACAATTATATAATGTAATGTATCATTTATAGATTTGTATTTATATATATTGAATTATGTAATGTTCAAATTTATAAATACAAATCTGTAAATGATACATTACATTATATAATTGTGGCAGATGTCTTCATTGTTAACAACTAGATTCCTTTGAACAAGTAGTAGCCAATTCACACTCTTCTTTTGAAGTCCTTATTCACTTAGTGTTCTTTTCTAGATTTGGATCTAACCAGTCAGGTATCCTTACATTCAATTCAAGAAGATAGCAATAGAAGCATTCCAACTCTAAACCAATTATTCGTTATGTGTTCTTTTAAACACTTTCTGAATTCATTATCATTATATAAAGTTAAACAATCGAGAGCCATTTCCATTGTCCTTCATTATTTCCGCAAAAAGATTGTAAAACGCATTTTTTCCAGAAATGCAAACGCAACCGCAACCTTACCTGTTAAGAGCACTCAAACAATGTGAGCTTAAGTTTTCAGTATTCTAAGGCTTGAGAAAATGATCTGGGCATATTGAAGCACTTCTCATAACTGTTCGTCCACCAACATGAAAGCTTTGAAACCATGAATGCAAGTTGCTGACTATGATACAGTTTATAACAAGCTCAGGTCCAGACTTGTGACATCCAATGGACCCCAAGCATAACACATTGGATTTCAAAACCTTAGTCGACTGCAACAGTCTGCTACTAACAAGACACCAAAAAGCCAGATTCGAGTTGCCAAATACAACTTGGTGTAAACTTGGACATTACTCCAAAAGGTTTATCATATCCATTGCTGATTACCACTAAAATGATTGATCATACCTCCAAAAATTTTATCATATCCATTGCTGATTGATGCAGGGGATGTAAGGCTCATGTTATCCAATCATCCAAATTACTCTTTGAATTAATCATTGCATCTTTACATTGTTATATTATCTTCTGTTCCTTTCAAAGGGGTTGTGGTCAATTGGTAGGACCCATTTGGTTCTCATATGAGAGACAAAGATTCAATTCTCCCCAAGGACATCTTATAGTGCCAATAGGGTGTGCTAGAGTGATATTCCAGTTGCAGTGATGTGCAGTAGGACCTGCAAGTGGAGAAGAAAATCAAGGAAGAATATAGAGTAGTTGTCATATAGGAGGAGATAGAAGGACGTCGTGTTCAAGCTATGAAAGCAAAGGATGGAGAAGAAAAAGTGGATTCCCTACAAGAGGACAAGAGGGGAAAAGAAAGCAAGTCATTCAAGCCAAAGGAGTGTTGGAGGAAAAAAGGAGTTTGAAATGTAACTGCAACAGCATCCCCGACTGGAAGAGCATTAGTTAAAGCGGTATTGCCCCAAATGAATTATGTGGGATGGATGTCCCGTGAACAAACCCTTACAATTCAAGGGCAGGGGCCACAATAGAACCTATATATAATTCATATATTGTTCCCAACAGATTTATAATCATAAATGTAAAGGAATGGGTTATGATGCCCTTGCTCATAAGAGTGAGTCTTGTTCACCTAAATTACTCTTTATGCTATTTATGGGATCCATATGATAAGGCGTCACATTTATTTACCTTGCTAAAAAAGTCAATCAATGTGGTATAGGTCAAACAGTTTTTTAATAACAACTATTTCAACACTTCCAAAAATTGTCCAGTAATTAACAACTGGTTGAACTTCTCTACAACCCCAACCATTTCAACACTTTAAATGGACATTACAACCTTAGATTATTTTGAAAACTAATAAGACATGACTTTGCTATTCTATCCATCACAGATTAGAGGCAGGTTCAAAGCGCATAATTACGGTACACTTACAAAAGGTTTTGAAGAAAAACAATTGGAAGCTGACCACTTTAGTAGGGAGCTTTACCTAGCATCTGAAGACTTAACATCCCTTTAGTTTTGAAGTTTGAACTGTGGTGGACCTTAGTATGCCAAACATAGTCTATGGTAAGTAGGTATCAATCTAAGATATGCGTGGAGGATGTATAATGATGCAGTATACAATTCGACGCTTGTGGTTGATACAGTGTAAAACAATATACAACTAGAAGGGTATAGATGATAGACACAATTAGTGACAGAAATCTTAGCTTTGGGGGAGCTTGCTGATACAGTTTTCTCCAATGCAAATGTAAATTTCACAAAGCTTTCCAATACTGACCTACAATAGACCAATTGGTTCCATTCTCTCATTTACCCCTCACAATCCTTTCCCTTACACAATGTCATACATGCAAGGAATAAACAATGCTCACTACCTATAATGAAAGTTGTAAAGAGAAAGAAGGGGAAATTGAGACCATACTTAGGTTCATTAAGTCTGTTTTCTCTCAAAAAAGTGAAAATGAGGATCAAAATCTGGGCAGAGATTCAAAACATTATGGTATTTTTGCATCATTGCAAAACATAGTCCAACTAACTTGGGTAACAAATATAACCTATAATATATTTTTGTATGATTTTTTGAAGTGGATATATAGCTTAAGTGGATTAGAACTAGAATAGATGAATACAAGTGAGGATAGCTAAGGTAATGAAAGGACCAAATTTTGAATGGCATGAAAATTGAGTTGCATATGGATGACATAGTCTACAAGTAAGCTGGAAATTGAAAGTGTTTGTAAAGAAAGGAAATATAAAATATATGTACTATTTATTCATGTTATAGAATGTGAATATTTGTGATAAATGTAGAGCACTGAAAGGTAGAATGTTTGAGAGACCTTTAAGAGCATAATAGTAGGGGAGTAGGAATGAAGGTTGCAATTGAAAGAACAATACCTATTTTGAAGGTCCTATTTGGTACAGGTAGGGAGGATGGTAGCAAAGGTTGCGGCATAGCTGACATTATTCGATATTAATTAAAATACAGAGAAGAGGATAAAATGGAATGGAAACAACAGGTAGATATGGATAGTAAATATCTTTGTAGTAAAGGCAATAAATTCTGTTAAGAAAATTGGAGTTACCAAATGCTAATAACAAAGTAGGATTTTCACAAATTTTACTGTTAGTCCATATTTTACTGTTTAAAGCAGCCATGTTATTGTCAGAAATGTTTCATGCATGTGAACTGTTAGCTCAAACATTATTATTGATTGTGTTTGAGTTAAAGACTCAACCTTTTCATCAAGGAAATATGGTACCTAAGGAGGTAAGAAAGTTGAGAGTGAAGGAGGAGTTCTGTTTGATTTACTTCTATCCATGAAAAGATATTACAAGCTTAGCTCGAAGCCAACATAACAGCATATATATATCAATCTATGGCATCTTAATTATGAAAATCATAGGAAGCAAGGATATTGCAGATTGTGATGAGCAATAAAAGTTTCATGCATACATATTTAAAGATATAGGGTAGAAGTTTGTAAATGAAGTGAATATTGTATTATGTGGTATGGTTATGCAAGAAAGCTTAATTGGTTGAAAAAAATGTGCTTAGACCAACACAATAAGTATCCACTAACCTCAATTATACTCTTGCCTTACTGCACACTTCCAGCAGTGTGTCTTCTAAAAGGAAAATTCATCATTCTCATGCTGACCAACTCTGCTAGTGTATGGTTTGTGGTGCTATTTTTGTCTATCATAGCTACTGGAGTTCTAGAGGTGAGATGGAGCGGGGTGAGTAATGAAGAATAATGGAGGAATTTTTTGATGGACAGTCATATTCAGCAAGGCATGATAGTAAGAGTAAAGCCTGAAATGAGCATGAGGATGCTATGGGATCAGTTGAAACAAGAAATGCATCCAGTGTTAATACTAATGAACAAGAACCATAAATTATGTCAAAAGAGCAAGTGGATCAGAACAAAAATAAATCTGATATTGTTGCTCAAACACTACCTTATAAATGAGCACCGAAGGGCAATAAAGGTCAATCATTTAATGTTGTTTATAGTTCAAGTAGTATTGCAGGCTTTACAAGTAGGGAGCGACTATTGGTTGGCATTTGAAACATCTGACTCCTATAGGAAAGCTTACAGGAAAAATTCTTCATAGAAGTATTTGTCATACTTTTAGCTGGAACATGGATGCATATACTTTTGCGCTCCATTTTGGTTACAGAATTTCGACTCTAAACCTCCCATAAGATGACCTGGGCTCGTGCTCTGGGATAGGTAGGACAGGCTGTCATGTTGAGACATGGGTCAGGACAGTCAGGACCAGGGACAGGAGATGGGACTGGGAGTTTGGTGGGACAGTGGGCTCAGATGGGACAGAGGTATGGGCAGCTTTTGGGAATGCAGAACATGGCAGGAAGTATAAATGGGAAGACTGGGCAAGTGGAAGTGGACGGACAGGAGGTGGGGACTGGAATGACAGAATGAGTCTGGGCTGGGAACGGTGTGTATGTGGGAGGACAGTGGTTTGGGCATGGAATAGCAACATGAGAATAGTTTGAAAAGCAAAATCTGAAATATTCCCTATTACTCAACTTCATTAAATAACAGTCTGAAAGAAGATGAGAATAGTGAAACAACTTAGCAATTGTTAGATATTAATGGTAAAGAAAGAGCCTACTGAGCCCTACATAAGTCATGAGGCCTAGGAAAACCCGTGTTAGTCCTCCACAAAACGTGAGGCAACACACCAACATTTAACGGCAGCAGAATTTCAGATCCAACATCAGCGCCCAGCGGACAACCGTGAAGCAGATAAGCGAAAGGAAAAAATTCTCAACATTGCAGACTCGGAACTTCATCAAGATATGAAAAATGAGGAATAGCGAATTTTAGAAGAAATTTTTAACATCCACACAAGAACATTTAGGAGAGGATAAGAAAGAGGATAGATCATTTCAAAACAGGGTATCGGAGGCAGATATCACATTTAATTGACGGTGATGTGTTTGCAGTATAAAAGTCCGGCCTAACCCTAATGTGGGTTTGCTGGGCAAATAGTCCACACTCAAAACCGTTACCAGAAAACCCTAACGAAGCACGTCAAATGAAGGGAGACCAGTAATCAGAGAAGGCATGAAGTTTGAAATGAAGAGGAGGCACGAATCTTACCTGTTCAAACAAGAACCAGTGCTGGTGCAGAACTTTTGAACCTTCGAGACTTTCAACGTGAGAGGTGGATGATGCCTTGACAAATTGGAGGCGGTGATCTTAGGACAGTCAGGGAATGTATAAATGCATAATCAAGAACAACATCCTGTTCTACGGTGGCTTAAGTGCTTTAAAATTCACTGTACATGCATTTTGGTAAACAAAACTATCTTTGACAAGGTAAAAAAACTTACAAAATATTTGAATTCGAAAGCTGGTTGGGGATGCCAAGTCCATTGGGGAGAATTGATGATAGAACCAACTGTAATATTTGGCGAAATTCAGATAGATGAGATCACCTAATAAAACCTAAAAACAAATTTAGTAAGACCTAAAGTTAATTTACATTCTCATCTCTATCATTACTTCTTCTTGCTGCTTTGGATTACCATGGCTTGTAGAATGCACACCATTCCCAGAAGGAACAGAGGAACAATGCCCCACAAAAGAGCCATCAGGGAATTATAAGCAGTTCCAGTGCCCAAATCGCTATTACAATGATCTAGCAAGCTTGATTTTCAATACAAATGATGATGCAGTTCAGAATCTCTTCAATTCAGGGAATCCGCATATTTTCCCAGCACTCCTCAGTGCTAATGTTCTTTGGTGCCATGTATATACTTGCACTATTTACATATGGAATTTCAGTTCCCGCTGGTCTCTTTATACCAGTGATCTTGACAGGTGCCACTTATGGTCCATTTACTAGCATGCTGATGGGAATATCATCAAATCTTGACCAAGGTCTTTTTACAGTGCTTGGTGCGGCTTCCTTTCTTGGTGGTTCAATGAGGATGACAGTTTCATTGTGTATCATCCTTTTGGAGTTAACCAACAATTTATTGATGCTTGTTTTGCTGAGGAGAAAGGAGTTTCTCCCATCAAGGACACATTGTAATGGAGATCTAGATCAACGATTTATCTATTCTGCACTGTTAAGTAATGTTGGTTAATTATGAAAAAGCATTTTGTAAAAGATGACTTGCAGAGCTATCTAATGGTCATAGTTGTGCATCCACTTGTTTCATGTACTTTTTTGAGATTTTAAATGATTTTGGTTTCTACCATAAAAAAATAATATTCTTTTAGTTGAAACTTATCTGGGCCTGAGGCATTTCCTGGTTGCATACCTTAAATTCAGTGGACGAAATGGAGTGTGAATGCTCCCATGATTACTGTTGCTGATTGGTGTCTAAATGCTGTTATTTTGCACATGGAACTCTGTTTCTATTTATTATGTTTGAAGAACAAATTTTTTGATATTAGGATCATGTAGATCTGATTAATATTTGATTTTTAACTGCAATGAAGTTTTCCTTGGTAGTGTGTTTGGTTTTTAAATTATCAATGCTTTTTGTACAGGAGGATGTGACACTTGCCAACTTTTAAATGCATTTCCTATTTTCTTTCTTGCAGGTTGGGACACAGAATCCAGATCGTATTAAGTCAGGTCCAACTGGTCGCAATACCACCTTGCCTGGTGAACCAAAGCCTCCACCTTGCCATGACTTGGATGCTTGCTCATGCCATGTAGGTTTTTAGGGATTTTTTTTGTGTGATAATTTAAAATGCTCTTTGCAACTTTGTCCAATCCCTTAGGAGCACAAATATCTGGAAAATAAAAGCCGCACTGGAATTGTGGAGACCTTTGTTAGAGTTTCCAGGGGTTGCTGTTCTAGGTAACCCTCTGCTTTCAAAATGACCGAAAAATGGTGCTGAAAAATTCAGGGTTTCATCCCATTTTCATTTTCAGCTACAATCTTCAATAGCAGCCATTTTACATCATTGCTTTTGTTTCTGCTAAAATAGCTGTTGTACTTAACAACTGCATGATTTCTTGTTGAATAACGAATTCAAAAGAAGAAATATGTATTCTGGTGATTTCACATTGAATCAGGCTTTCTTTGTTTTCCATGCTGCACTTATTTACTAGTGCAAGTGCTGTATTGCTGCAAACCATACATGATAAGTGTCACTAGAACTTCAATCTGACTGTTACGTGACAGCTCTAACTAAAGCTGTCAATTTCTAATGAATTCTACCATCATATTTTTTTGTCAAATCTTGCAATCATTGTTTCACAATTCTCCAAGTCTTGCCCTGGTGTATTCATGATTTCAATGCCAACATATATAACACTTAACTGCTCACAGATTGTGCATATACAATAATATACATAAACCATACTGTTTATCAGTTTAGAATATATTCAATTTCTAATGAATTCTACTATCAGATTATCAGATTTTTTTGTCAAATCTTGCAATCATTGTTTTACAATTCTCCAAGTCTTGCCCTTCTGCCAATCTCAGGCTTAGCAGGACTTCTTGAAGCTTAGATGGGGTGATAAAACCATCAGATTCAAATTCCTCCCATAGACACAGAGAAAGTTTGCAAAAATCATCACAGCTCATATGCTCTTGCAAACCCATCATTAAGTGCATATTATCATCACATAGGTATTGAAGCGCAAGCATGTCTAGCAGACCCAGTGTTCAATTGAAGGCTACATTATGAAAATGTTGAAGTTCATTTTGTACATGAAGGATTCCTTTGAACCAAAAGCGAAAGAGAGGACATTATTTTTAAAGAATGCTTATCAGTAGTGGCCTTTGTGGTGGCCACATGATAAAACCATGTCATTTTTGTTGAAAAAGGTTTTTTCACATAAGGTGAATATTAAGTTATCATAAAGGTGTAATCAATGACATTTATTATTTTACCCTTTTGCTTGTTGGAAAAGCTTTCTCCATAAGTCTTGTGTTAATTTCTCTTAGCTGGCTTATACGGTGAAATTAATTGTAATTAATGTACAAGCTATAGCTGTACATTCTTCTCGAGTATTCTTCCCAGAAACTTTTATGAATAGTTTTGTATGAATTTTCTACAATAGAAGGAATAGAAGAAGTAGAAGTGAATATTTTTGGTTGAGAATATTTTCTAGTTTCATGTGTAGCTATAGCTGGTGTTTATTTTTTCTAGGTTAAGTATATATGCAAATCTAGGTTGTTATTCTATTGTTTTTGGTTTAGTTTCTTTATTCTCCCCTACCTCTAGCCCTCATCTAGTATCAAAGCGAAAGGAACCTTTATTTTTCTATTTTGTTTGAAGTCATGGCCTCCACTTCTGGTGCACCCTTGTCCAGTTTGCAAACCCCTATTTTTACAGGAAAGAATTATGAGTATTGGTCTTTAACTATGAAATCCCTCTTTCAGTCTAGAGAAATTTGGGAAATTGTTGAGAATGGTTATGTGGACCCAACAGACCAAGCAACATACAATGCACTCACACAAGCTAAGAAAGATGCCTTGAAAGAATGGAGGAAGAAAGATGGAAAGGTATTATTCTATATCCACCAAGCAATGCATGAGATCATACTCCCAAGAGTAGCAGCAACAAAGAAAACCAAGGAGGCATGTGATACACTTCAACTTTCTTACCAAGGTATGGACAAAGTAAAGGCTACTAAGTTACAGCTTCTTAGAAGAGAGATTGAAAATTTATCAATGAAAAACACAGAGTCAGTAGACTCCTTCTTTACTCATGTTGTTGGTTTAACTAATAAAATTTAATCAAATGGAGAGGTCCTAGAGGACAAGAAAATTGTTGAGAAAGTTCTTAGAAGTCTCCCTACTAAATTTGATAATCTTGTTGTGACTCTGGAGGAAACTAAAGATTTGAGTCAGTTTAGTGTTGATGAGCTTCATGCTTCTCTTATCAATCATGAATCTAGACTAAATAGGTCAAATATGTCATTGGAAAATGCTTTTTCATCTCAATCATCCATATCTCATGGAAGAGGACAACAAAGATTCAATCCTAGAGGCAGAGGGAGAAATTCACTTAGAGGTGGACGTAATAACAGCTTTACAAATAGTGCTGGTAGAGGTCAAAATCAGAACTTTAGAGATCAAAATCAAAATTCTGGCCAAAGATTGGATAAATCACATGTTCAATGTCATTATTGTAAGAAGTTTGGACATTATGCTAGTGAATGCAAGAAAAAATAGTATGATCATCACAAGCAAGGTCAAAATCAATCAAATAGTAGCACTCAAGCAAGTACTATGTTCATTGCATATACTAAAATTGTTGAAGCAATTCCCACTAATTCTCGTGTTGAATGTAATGTAGTCCAAGAAAGCCCAAGTGACATTTGGTATTTAAATTCTGGGTGTAGTAATCATATGAAGTTGGTAATGCAGATTTATTTTCGAGTTTAGATAAATCAGTTTAAATTGAAGTGACACTTGGCAATGATAATAAGGTCATAGTTTTAGGCAAAGGAACAGTTGATATTCTAACCAAAGAGGGGGAGCAAAAAAGCATGTCTGATGTATACTATGTTGCTGGCCTAAAACATAATTTAATGAGCATTGGTCAATTGGTACAAAAGGGATTTAGAGTGTATTTGGAAAACAATGAGTGTGTGATTTTGGATAGATTCCCAAGCAATCTGGTTATTCCTAAAGTGCAAATGACTAACAACCACATGTTTCCTTTGAGAATAAGACCAGTTATGAAGGGGACAACAGCCAAATTTGTTCATGAGACAAATAATGTAAATTTTGGAGCAGCATTTAAGGTAGAAAATATAGACACAAAAATTGAAACAACATTTCAATCAGTTGTTTTAGATGAGTCTTGGTTATGGAATTTTAGATTTGGACATTTGAATTTTGGAGGGATGAAGCTATTACACATGAAGAACATGGTGAAAGACTTACCATTGATTAAAAACCAGAAAGAATTTGTGAAGGTTGCATTTTGGGAAAGCAACATGGAGAGTCTTTTCCGATTGGAAAATCACATAGAGCAAGAGCACCAATTGAGATTGTACATTCAGATATTTGTGGAAAAATGCAAACACCATCCATAGGATGCTTCACTTATTTTCTTACCTTCATTGATGATTTCACACGAAAAACATGGGTCTACTTTCTAAAGCACAAATCTGATGCATTCTCTTATTTTCAACAATTCAAGGCGCTTGTGGAGAAGTAGAGTGGCCATTATATAAAGGTCTTAAGGACAGATAGAGATGGAGAATATGTGTCTAATGATTTTATGAATTTTTGTAAAGCACATGGCATATACAAGCAATTTACAGCCCGTTATACACCTTAGAAAAATGGTGTGGCAGAGAGGAAAAACCGAACCATTATGTAGATGGCTCGTAGTATGCTAGTAGCCAAGCATCTACCTAATGAATATTGGGCTGAGGCAGTGGCAACTGAACTATTTATATCATGAATAGGTTCCCAACGAAAAGTGT
>VDFB02341341.1:0-11723 GCA_007258455.2 Sequoia sempervirens
TCGGCTACTTTAGTGTAAGTTTGAAGCAAGTTCATTCTATTACTAAAGTGGGGGCTAACTATGGACATAGAAAAAGTAACAATTCTACTTTTTCACGTTCAAGTCCTCCTAATGGACTTTGGCTTGATTTTTCCTAGATTTATTGTTGTAATGTGGTCAACAAATTCATATTAGGTCTTGGACCCTTGTGAATCATTAAGACTTCTAGGATGTCTTGTAAAGGTGTTGTGAAGTGTTGTAACCCACTTTCACACTTTCTAGGACCTTTACATCATAATTCACTTAAATATCTCCTTTTTATCATTTACCATGTCATATTTCAAAGTGTTGTAAAGTATTGTAATCCAATTTCATGCTTTTCTTTGCTTGTCATCACTAATTCAACCCTTTCTCATGTTTAAATGACCCCTTGATGCACTTTTTGGCACCCCCTTAAGTGTGTTTTTGAGGATATTCCCGTTGGAAAAAAATTAATGCCATGTAATTCCTGATACCCACTTAATTTGCTTAAGTGGGACTAAGTCGCCAATAGGGGTGACTTAGTCCTTTTTGGCACAAAAATCAAAATAATTTTAAATTTCCTAGCCGGGATTTTGTCCTCTAACCCTTGAGAATTGACTGTGATGTGTTATTTCAAACTTTTACACAGTAAAATCATGTATAAATAAGGGGTTTTCTCCTCATTTTACATCTCCTCCATCTTCACCACGTATCCTAATCTTTTGAACTCATTAAGCAATCAATCTTGCAAGCATTCAAGCAATCTAAAGCATAATCAGAGTCATCCATTGGAGCACTTCATTGCATATCTTGATTTCTACATTAAAAAGGGTTTGGTAAGTTTATGAAATTGCATGTTTTATTTATCATTCTCTTTCCATTTCATTTCATTTTTTCATTTCATAGGGTTTGATTACCAAAGTGGGGTTTGACCAAGGCACACCCATACTCCTAACCCTTAACCATTTTCTCCCCTCCTTGCATGTGTGTTTGAAATTTTTTTTATCGCGGCTTTTCAATGAAATATGTGTTGAAAAGTGAAAGTTGCAGAAGAGTCAAAGTCGCATTCAAGTCAACATAACCTAATTCAATCTTGGAGACACTTTTTATCCTATTTTCACCACAGAATCAATTGTGGACTTTGTTAGAAAAGCAAGTCGCGGACTGAGGGGCTACAAAGATTCTATCCGAAAATTCCCAAAATATCTGCGAGTGGACTAAGTCACACCACTACTTGGTGGATTATTGTCACTTTTGGGCTTGAAAAGTGGTTTCTACATTTTAGGATATCCATTTGGCAGATTCCTATTCAGACAAGTTTTCTCGAAACTAGGACTAAGTCACCTAGCCTGGCATAAGTGTCCTAGTCAACATTTTTAGTCAATTTTTTAGGATTTCAGAATCTTTCCACATCATATTAAGATTCCAAGTGCACCTCTCCAATTATGTTCTGTTATTTCATCATTTACTTGCATTTTTAGACATTTCTGCATATCACAGTGTATTTTCAAACAAGTTGCATTCCTTAGGTTTTGCATTATTAAATCATTTTATTTTTAGATAAGTGCATTACTACATCACAATTAGACATAGTACATCTCATTTACATGAGTGTAGAAATTTGTATTTTGGACCCCCATTATTTTTGCTTTTACGTGAAAAACCCTAGAAGGAGCTAAAGTAGTGTTGGCAATCCAAAATAATTGTCCACATTTTGGTGAACCTGATATTTGAGCATATTTAATTCTTATTTTAAGTGCATCCTAGGTTTCATTTACATTGCATTGATTAAATTACATCTTAGGGTTTTCAAAATTGCTTTAGTGAAACACTTAAATAACTTGCATTCTTGCATCATTTTTGCATTCAAAATCACAAAAATTCTACATTTCATACTATAGTTGCATCTTTGCATATGAAATACATAAAATTGCATTCAAAATTTCTAAAAATTCTCAAAAAATCATCAGTGGGACTAAATCGCCACACTGGGTGGCTTAGTCCTCTGGCTCATTTTGCACTAAATCTTCTAGTAATTTCTCGGTATTTTCTGTACTTCTATTTTTTGGTATTGCATTAATGTTTCAATTTACAAAATTTTTGTTATTTCCATTTTCTTAGTCCTAGACTACATTGCATTTTCATCCACCCCATCTCTTGTGGTATTTGTATGAGTGTTTGGTGCCTATTGATAATACTTTAGTGAGAAGAAGTTCCCGACTCGTGGCATCTTGTGATAACACACTCATTGTTGACCTTGGGTTGTCTCAAGCTCCTACTCAGGTAGTATGAAAAATGGTGCATTAGGCATGGGTACTACCACTAGTACACCTTTACCTTCACATACAATGAATGTTGACACATCAAATGCTCACATTCCACAAGATAAAGTCATTAAAATTCATGAGGATTTAGCACATTTGCAAAAAAACTTGTGTCTTGGAAACATTTCAACGACTACAATTCCTGCTATAGACAACATCCATTGAATGCTTGAAAGTCATGAGGGCTTAGATGTTATGAAAAAAATTGTTGAGATATACCAAAAAATGTTTCTTCCACCTCTAGCACATCTCAACCAACAAACACTATGGTTAGCCAAGGAGGATCTCACATTCCTCCTACTTCAACTATAGCATCCATACCCACCTATACCACTCCTCAAGTTACAACAACCATGCAACAAGTTAGTCATGTGACTCCTTTTGCTATTCCAACTAGCATTCCTAGTTCTTTTGTGGCATCGAGTGCTCCATCCTCCACCACCTTCACCCCTCTTAGTGCCCCGTTCACTTGTTCCAACACTACATACACTCCATCACCATTCTCTCTTCCACCTCATACCACTTACACCTACCCTATCATTACACAACTCTTCCAAAACGTCTCTACCATGCAAAAAAAAAAATCCACCATAAACCAAAACCAAGCCGCACCACTTACCTGCTATGTCTGTAGTAGCCCATTATCTTTAGAAATCTTAAGAACACCGGTGCAACAAGGAATTGAGATACCTAGGTTTGAGAAGTATAGAGGTAAAGGAGATCCTACTAATCATGTCAATTCCTATACAACCTTTTGCATTGACTTTATCCTTGATGACAAACTATTAGCCAAACTATTTCCTAGGACCTTAAAGGACACTACCTTGGAGTGGTTTTCAGACTTACCCAATCATTCAATTCAATCATTTAATGAACTTGTTGATGCATTTATAAGTCATTTCCAAGTCCATATGACTCCCAACAAGACAATGTCTGATCTAATGAGATGTAAACAAAATGTGGATGAAAAAGTCACTGATTTCATTTCCCGCTATTAGTAATTGTATTCTCAAGTAGATGTCAAGATTTGATTCCACATCTCAAAGATGTTTATTGAAAATTTGTAAGCTCAACTTCAAGATAAATTGACCATGATGGGATTCCCTTCTTTATGCATTTATGCACCACCTTTTAATGATTATCTTGTTGTGATTTACTGAAATTAAGTGATGCAAAATCCACTTCTAGGCTGAGCTAAGAAATCTAAACCCTAACACTTTAAAGATTCACAACCATTGGATCACAAACCAATAAAAGGTTTTACAATTCCAACCCCCTCAACCACCACCTCAACTTGTCAACAACTAAGTAGAAGCCAGTAAAGTCATGATACCTTACAGTTATGGAGATCTAAAATGACAGTTTACACCATTACTAGGCACTCTTCATAACACCATGACCCAACTTATACAACAACAAATGATTTCTTTACCTCCTATTAAACCATTAGATACAACTAATTTTTTTCCTCCAACCTTACAACCTAATGCTTATTGCCATTATAACAGACAAAACAAACATGAAACAAAGCAATGTAAGTGTCTTAAACACGTAGTGCAAGACCTCATTGATTCTAGTTATCTATCCATTTCAAATGTTAATGCAAAAGGAAATACATCTGTCACCCCACCCAATCAAAATTTGAAAATATTTACCAACCCCATGTCTAAACATAATGTGTCATTTGTCAAAGCCAGTGAAACTCAAAACAATGATGTGATGATTGTTCATAAAGAGACTGAACATCCTGATACACTTTCTATTAACCCTATGGATGAAATGGTAGGAGCGATAGACGTCATCGCTTGTAAGGGCCAAAATAAGAGAAATATTGATATTACTTTCACTTCTAAAGATATTCTTCCAAATCTTCTCGATGGTCCTCTCTACATAGCTGAACACATTTATGATAAGCCCACTAATGGGATACTCATAGATCCCGCTTGTTGTGAGAATGCGATTACTAAGGAATTTCTGGTCTTACTTGATCTTTATCAAGATAACTATGACAAACCAAGAGCATGGATCAAAACACATAATGGTTTTGTGTGCCCTACAATTGGATCAATTGTTCCGCTATTACAAATATAGGACCTAAGATGATGGATGTTACATTCTCTATCATTCCATAATCAGATAAATTTCATCTACGGTTAGGCTATCCATGGCTTCGCTCGATGAAATCTATTCCTTTAGTCATACACAAATGTTTAAAGTTTTCGCATGACACTGATATATACACTATCAACCATAGTGGCTTTAACCCTTTGTCTTCTAAAGGAAATTTCTCTACAGAAGCCTTTTGGCCAGAACCCATGGAGCCCATCACACCTCACAAAGACTTTCTTTGAACATTGCTTATCAAAAGTTTAAAGAAAATAAAATTGTTGAATTGTCCCTCCATAATCAACCCTCATCCGCTTCTATTATCCCAATCGTTGACAAGACAATGCTTGAACCTAAACCTAAACAAGAAAGATTATATCAACCACCCCTAAACACTTCCCCTTCTTCCTCCAAATGTCCACATGATAATGAAACCAACCTCGTCATGCCTCCTCGCATAAAACAAGTATATAAAGAAAAAGAGAAAGTGATTAATCCATCTTCTTCGCTTCCTTCCATTCTTCCTCCTCGGGAACAAAAGGAGCCTATGGTGGATCAACCCACTCTTACACCTCAACAACTTCAAAATATAATCAAAATAAACCATAGTGCTAGGGAACGTAGGCATCAATGTCATCTCCTTGCTCATCAATTGTAAATTGACAACAACAATGAAAATCAACCTCCGCCTTTGATAGAAGTCATCCCTGACCCCCTCCTCTTGACTCACCACAAGATAGTACGTTATAACCATCACAACAAAATGATCTGATACAACAACCACAACTCCTAATACATCCTTCATTAGAAATTACCATCTATCCTCTCATCGTGATTAATCTGGATGATGATGATGATGAGGAGATCTCTAAAATAGATAAAGATGTGCATAATGATCTAAATTCTTTATTTTCCTCTTCCATGAGCTTAACTGATAAATCTCTCACACCAAGTGAAAAACCTGGCACTTCCCCTAGTTCGACACTTGCAATTCCCCCATTGGACAGTCAACCACCCTCACAATACATTGAACATGATTGGGAGGCGGATGACCTATTAGAAGGTTGATTTGCATTCACCTTGCTAGCCTTTTTTCATTTTATTTTATTTTTTTCTTGTGCATATAAATTGTTCCCGTAATGTGCTTGATGTTCTCTCTCTCTTTATTGCACTTCACTCTATTTGTACCTCTATTCTTCTCTTGTCATACATTTCCTTTTGCTTTTTGTTTTGTGTTTTCCTTTTTTGGGGATGATTACAAAGCATTGAGATGCCTATGTATCTTCCATGGACCCAAATGGTCCTTTTTATTTATCTTTTCTTGTTTTCCTTTTGGGGATGACACAGGGCATTAAGACGGGAATGTCTCCTTCATGTTGACACAAAATCCTTTTTCTTTTCTTTTTTTTCTTCGCTTGTATTTTCCTTTTGGGGATGACGCAAAGCATTGAGACCATAATGTCTCTTCCATATTATTTAAAATGGACTTTGTTTTTTCTTTTGTTTTAAGCTCTCTTTGTGTCATTCTTCTAGTTCTATGTGTTGGGGAATGATGGCCAGTTAAGGCTCTTTCATCAAAACATTGCAGCAACAAACATCTTTGACCCAAAATCCATAGATCCCTTATGTGTTTGGTGTGTTCCTTTTGGGGGAAACCCCTCTTCCTTTTCTTTTTCCTTTCCTTCATATGACGTAGCCTTACTCGGAAACATGTGATTTGGCATAGAGGCTTTCCAAGTTTGCTCTCATGTCTTGTTTATTTTTGCATTTTTCATTTTGCTACTTTAAAGTAATTACTCACATAATCATGTGTAGCAATTCCAGCTAAAGATGAAGGGGCATACATTGAGTATTATTCATTTTGCATTTTCTTTTTTCTTGGTTCTTAGATGCGGCCTTGTTGCTTTTACCGCTGCGTTTGTCACTTTATGGATGACATTAGGTGTGATGTATTTCATAAGCGCCAATCTATCTTAGCATATTACATTCCTCTTGAGTGGCCTTATGCAACACACTACATCCTAAGTTGTGAATATTCTATTCTTTGATTTGTCCTCTCTTGGAGAAATTAGACACAATGTTCCCTAAGTTATCAACCTTGCATGATCTTAACAAGACTCATTTGAACATTTTCTTTACATGTTGCATTTTTTCATTTACATGGCCACCTTGAATAACATAGCTTGGATGCTTTTGGTACCTTTTCATTTGTTCATGAGTTCTAAGCATACAAATATTTGCTTATCTCATGAAGCATGAAGTGACATTGTCTTTGTGGTGCCTTATGAAAGTTATTAAGAGGTATAACTTTAGTATGGTTGAGCAAGAAATTCCTTTCTGCGACATGAATTTTCCCCATAGCCACCTGCTTGTGTGAGTACATACCAACCAAGCGTATGTTTCTCACCTTTTTGGCCTTCTCACCCTACAGATGACCAAAAGTTATGTGGTGCCAGAGTGAGTATACTTGGGATTCCTTACCTGACAGAGAACTATAAGTCCCATCACCCCAAAGTGAGTACACATTTCTTTTTCCAAACGAACAACCTATATCTAATCCACAACGAGTTGGATAGATTATCAAAGCTTTCTTTCATCCTTTCTCATCATCTTATGTGTTCCTTTGCATTCATGTTTGGTTTTCCATGGGATCATGATCTTGGGGGCTTGATCATCCCTCTTGATTATTGTTATCTCATCTTATCAAGCATTAGTGCATTTGGACCTTTCTTGGTTGCATGATCAGCTACTTTAGTGTGAGTTTGAAACAAGTTCATCCTCTCACTAAAGTGGGGGCTAACTGTGAACACAAAAAAAGTAACAATTCTACTTTTTCACGTTCAAGTCCTCCTAATGGACTTTGGCTTGATTTTTCCTAGATTTATTGTTGTAATGTGGTCAACAAATTCATATTAGGTCTTGGACCCTTGTGAATCATTAAGACTTCTAGGATGTCTTGTAAAGGTGTTGTGAAGTGTTGTAACCCACTTTCACACTTTCTAGGACCTTTACATCATAATTCACTTAAATATCTCCTTTTTATCATTTACCATGTCATATTTCAAAGTGTTGTAAAGTATTGTAATCCAATTTCATGCTTTTCTTTGCTTGTCATCACTAATTCAACCCTTTCTCATGTTTAAATGACCCCTTGATGCACTTTTTGGCACCCCCTTAAGTGTGTTTTTGAGGATATTCCCGTTGGAAAAAAATTAATGCCATGTAATTCCTGATACCCACTTAATTTTCTTAAGTGGGAATAAGTTGCCAATAGGGGTGACTTAGTCCTTTTGGCCTAAAACTCAAAATAATTTTAAATTTCTAAGCGGGGATTTTGTCCTCTAATAACCCTTGAGAAATTCGGCTGTGATGTGTTATTTTCTGGAAACTTTGGTAAATCACATGTGTATAAATAAGGTTTTTTTCTCCTCATTTGCATCTCCTCCCATCTTCTACAATATCCTAATCTTTTAGACTCATTAAGCAATCAATCTTGCAAGCATTTAAACAATCTAAGCATAATCAAGTCCTTCATTGGAGCACTTCATTGCATATCTTAAGATTTCTACATTAAGGGTTTGGTAAGTTTATGAAATTGCATGTTTTTTATTTATCATTCTCTTTCCATTTCATTTCATTTCATAGGGTTTGATTACCAAAGTGGGGTTTGACCAAGACAAACCCTTATACTCTAACCCTTAACCATTTTCCCCTCCTTGCATGTGTTTGAAATTTTTTATCACGGCTTTTCAATGAAATATGTGTTGAAAGTGGTTAAGAAGAAAGAATTCAAAGTCATTCAAGTCGGCATAACCTAATTCAATCTTGGAACTACTTTTTATCCTATTTTCTCTGAATCGATTGTGGACACTGTTAGAAAGCAAGGAGTCAGGACGAGGCTACAAAGATTCTATCCGAAAATTCCCCAAAATATCGGTGGACTAAGTCACCACTCTTTGGTGGATTATTGTGTGCTTTTGGGCTTGAAAAGTGGTTTCTACATTTTTGGATACCCATTTGGCAGATTCTTGTTCTGACAAATTTTCCCAAAACTGGGACTAAGTCACCCATCTTGGCGTAAGTGTGCTAGTCAAAATTTTCAATCAATTTTTTAGGATTCTAGAATCTCTCCACATCTAATTTAAAATTCCAGGTGGACCTCTCCAATCTTGTTCAATTATTTCATCATTCATTTGCATTTTTAGACATTTCTGCATATCACAGTGTATTTTCAAACAAGTTGCATTCCTTAGGTTTTGCATTATTAAATCATTTTATTTTTAGATAAGTGCATTACTACATCACAATTAGACATAGTACATCTCATTTACATGAGTGTAGAAATTTGTATTTTGGACCCCCATTATTTTTGCTTTTACATGAAAAACCCTAGAAGGAGCTAAAGTAGTGTTGGCAATCCAAAATAATTGTCCACATTTTGGTGAACCTGATATTTGAGCATATTTAATTCTTATTTTAAGTGCATCCTAGGTTTCATTTACATTGCATTGATTAAATTGCATCTTAGGGTTTTCAAAATTGCTTTAGTGAAACACTTAAATAACTTGCATTCTTGCATCATTTTTGCATTCAAAATCACAAAAATTCTACATTTCATACTATAGTTGCATCTTTGCATATGAAAGACATAAAATTGCATTCAAAATTTCTAAAAATTCTCAAAAAAATCATCAGTGGGACTAAATCGCCACACTGGGTGGCTTAGTCCTCTGGCTCATTTTGCACTAAATTTTCTGGTAATTTCTCAGTATTTTTTGTACTTCTGTTTTTTGGTATTGCATTAATGTTTCAATTTACAAAATTTTTGTTATTTCCATTTTCTTAGTCCTAGACTACATTGCATTTTCATCCACCCCATCTCTTGTGGTATTTGTATGAGTGTTTGGTGCCTATTGATAATACTTTAGTGAGAAGAAGTTCCCGACTCATGGCATCTTGTGATAACACACTCATTGTTGACCTTGGGTTGTCTCGAGCTCCTACTCAGGTAGTATGAAAAATGGTGCATTAGGCATGGGTACTACCACTAGTACACCTTTACCTTCACATACAATGAATGTTGACACATCAAATGCTCACATTCCACAAGATAAAGTCATTAACATTCAAAAGCGAGGATTTAGCACATTTGCAACAAAACTTGTGTCTTGAAACATTTCAGCGTGCAATTCCTTCTATAGACAGCATCCGCCGAATGCTTGAGAAAGTGATGAGGGCTTAGATGTTATGAAAGAAAATTGTTGAGATATGCCAGCTCAACTCAGTTCTAATCTGATCCTATCACTCGGCCCTTAACATCCATACCCACCTATACTACTCCTCAAGTTACAACAACCATGCAACAAGTTACTCATGTGACTCCTTTCTCTATTCCAACTAGCATTCCTAGTTCTTTTGTGGCATCGAATATTCCATCCTCCATGACCTTCACTCCTTTCATTGTCCCCTTCACTTGTCCCAACACTACATACAATCCATCACCACTTTCACTTCCACCTCATACCACTTACAATGACCCTCTCATAACACAAGTTTTCCAAACTATCTCCTCCATGCAAAAACAAATATCCACCATAAACCAAAATCAGAATGGACCACCCACCTATTATATTTGAAGTAGCCCATTATCTTTAGAAATCTTAAGAACACCGGTGCAACAAGGAATTGAGATACCTAGGTTTGAGAAGTATAGAGGTAAAGGAGATCCTACTAATCATGTCAATTCCTATACAACCTTTTGCATTGACTTTATCCTTGATGACAAACTATTAGCCAAACTATTTCCTAGGACCTTAAAGGACACTACCTTGGAGTGGTTTTCAGACTTACCCAATCATTCAATTCAATCATTTAATGAACTTGTTGATGCATTTATAAGTCATTTCCAAGTCCATATGACTCCCAACAAGACAATGTCTGATCTAATGAGATGTAAACAAAATGTGGATGAAAAAGTCACTGATTTCATTTCCCGCTATTAGTAATTGTATTCTCAAGTAGATGCCAAGATTCTTGATTCACATCTCCAAAAGATGTTTATTGAAAACTTGCAAACTCAACTTTAGGATAAATCGACCATGATGAGATTCCCTTATTTTATGCATTTATGCACCACCCTTTGTGATTATCACAACTCGGTTACTAGTCGTGATGCAAAATCCACTTCTAGCTAAGCTGAGAAATATGAACCTAGCACTTCAAGAAATTTGCAACCATTTCACAAACCAAACAAAGGGTTTTTACTATTCAACCCCCCTCTTCAACAACCACCTCAACCTGTCAATAACCAAGTAGAAGCTATTAAAGCCACAATCCCTTATAGTTATGGAGATCCAAAATCACAGTTTACAACATTACCTAGCACTCTTCATAACGCCATGACCCGACTTATATAGCAACAAATGATTTCTTTACCTCCTATTAAACCATTAGATACAACTAAATTTTTTCCTCCAACCTTACAACCTAATGCTTATTGCCATTATCATAGACAAAACAAACATGAAACAGAGCAATGTAAGTGTCTTAAACACGTAGTGCAAGACCTCATTGATTCTAGTTATCTATCCATTTCAAATGTTAATGCAAAAGGAAATACATCCGTCACCCCACCCAATCAAAATTTGAAAATATTTACCAACCCCATGTCTAAACATAATGTGTTATTTGTCAAAGCCAGTGAAACTCAAAACAATGATGTGATGATTGTTCATAAAGAGACTGAACATCCTGATACACTTTCTATTAACCCTATGGATGAAATGGTAGGAGCGATAGACGTAATCGCTTGTAAGGGCCAAACTAAGAGAAATTTTGATATTACTTTCACTTCTAAAGATATTCTTCCAAATCTTCTCGATGGTCCTCTCTACATAGCTGAACACATTTATGATAAGCCCACTAATGGGATACTCATAGATCCCGCTTGTTGTGAGAATGCGATTACTAAGGAATTTCTGGTCTTACTTGATCTTTATCAAGATAACTATGACAAACCAAGAGCATGGATCAAAACACATAATGGTTTTGTGTGCCCTACAATTGGATCAATTGTTCCGCTATTACAAATATAGGACCTAAGATGATGGATGTTACATTCTCTATCATTCCATAATCAGATAAATTTCATCTACGGTTAGGCTATCCATGGCTTCGCTCGATGAAATCTATTCCTTTAGTCATACACAAATGTTTAAAGTTTTCGCATGACACTGATATATACACTATCAACCATAGTGGCTTTAACCCTTTGTCTTCTAAAGGAAATTTCTC